>JARJIL010000001.1:107382993-107560493 GCA_038502395.1 Dittrichia graveolens | reverse complement strand
AACCTGTCAAAATTTTGAGATCCTAGACATTTCAAAGGTTATTTATTTGATTTTGTTATATGATTCGTGCACACATGTTGCAAGTTTGCAATTTAAACATAAAGAACCTCAACGATATGGATGTTGAAAGAATATGATCTTTTTCCCTTTTCTATCTCTTAATTTCTTTTTTTAATATAAAAAATCTTAACTAACATTAATCAAACAATCACAACCATTTATTTAGTTAATGTTAACAACGTTTTTTAATTGAGCAATTATAACCATTTATTTGATTAAAATTAAAATCGGTTTTAACTTTAAATCTTGGTAGATTTGGCCACCTTATTTTTTAAATTTAAAAATATCAAAACTAATCTGTTTATCAAATATATCAATCCAATTAAACAACGATAATCAATTAATTCAAATATTTATAAACTTAATTTAACTTTTAACTTTTTTTATTTTGAGATATGATTGTATAGTTTATTCCACTCCTTAAAAATGTCACTAAATTTGACAACCATTTGATTCGTTAGTCATTTTATAATTGAGAATCCCTTAATAATTTGATTGATTTTAAACTTTATACTATATAAACATTTATTTATTGTTTGAACATATTATTTTTAAATTTTTTATTATTTATCATTCTTTTAAATTCTTATTTATTTCACATCTTTAATTATTTAATATTTATTTTATTTAAAACAACCAACTAATCTAATATTTTACTATTATAGTACGTATTATACAATTACTAGTCAAAACGTCTATCTGAACATATATTCGATTATACCTAAAATTAGATTATTTTAACTTTATTGGATCACTAAATTTCTTGAACATATCTAAAATAAATGAACTCATAAGAACTTTAATTATGGGTCAAACTAAATTAAGAAAATCTAGTTCACTATCTAAATTGCCAATTGCTAATTAATGGTTTTTTATGCATTTTGATTACGAGTTTAAGAAGTTTTATTAATCTATGTGTTAAAACATTAAATTACACTGCAAGAAAAATCCTTTTGTGACAACTAAAGCTTGTCGTAAGTTCATAAATCTGATCACTAGTCATTTTTTAGTGACAAAAGTGGAGTTCGTCACTTTCATCACTATAGGTCCGTCATTGTAGAGACGAAAAGCAAAAAAGTGGTCACTAATAGTGACTAAAATGGAGTCGTCACTATAGTGACGACTTAGTCTCATCACTTAATCAATATATTAAACCTAATAAGCTAAAAACTCTGATAAAAATAATCGTCCTAGTGTTATAACTAAAATAGTCGTCACTCATTAATAACCAAAATACATAGTTGTCACTACCATTGATCTTAGAGACTAAACAAGTGATCACACATGTATAATTAGATGCGTATACAATGTATGCATGAAGAGGGTTCAAACGAGAACTGCGAGAACCAATCTTGGTCGTTCATTTTGGATAATGGAATTCATGGATGAAGAGCGTGAGGGGATTGAGTGTGGCAGGGTACATGTAAGGAATTCATGGGCGGGCAATCCAATTGAAAGAGGGGGAATTGGATGGCTAAGATTAGTTCTCGCAGTTCTCGTACGAAAAACAGTTCTCGTTTGAACTTTTGCAATGTATGCATATACCTAGGTAGACCATACGAGATATCATGCAAGCACGAATTAAATATACTTAACAATATCGACGAAAAAGAGAGATTTTATATCATTCTATAACTTATTCTTTTACTCACAAAATCAAAATCAATATATGTTAAAATCAGGAGATAAGATAAGTAAAATGAATCAGCGCAGTTCACATGTCAAATAGTTGAGAATTTCGTATAGTTTTTTCGAAAGAAATATAAATAATGATCAGCCGACTTGGTCCTTGATTATATGTTGGAGTTTTGTCCATGCATACATTCATTTCACACATTGATATTATCTGTTATAGTTCGGTTTGATGTCAAAATCGACCCATACTCGGTCCTAGTTATTATGAAGTTACACATGAACTTTCTTAGTAAAAACAATCCACATTGTAACGTTGTCAAGAGTAAAAGACATAAATGCCCCTAAGAACTCTCGACTAACATTTTCTCTTTTTTTTTTTTTTCGTAAACCTGCTTTATGATCCAACTCATTTGATCCTTAAATCTAATTAAATGTAACACGTTTTATATATGAATAGTAAAAATTTGCTACGATAGTTTCGGGGAAATGAACAGAAACAATGTCGGTATTTAACTCTGGTTAACTAACTAACCATAGTATCTAGTTACATATTTAATTGAGAGGAGGGGTGACTGATAGTGGGCTCTCCTTACTCGTGATCTGTACATAAATACAAAGAGAATGAAGGAGAGCGTCGGTCGATCCAACTCTTCACGTTATTTACACTTTAGACCCTCAATGTTTTTAACTTTTCACAATGCTCATTCCTTTTCAAAAATTTTCCTTCATACAGTAATTGTAAAATTTTCTTCATATAGTATTTTTAAAGTTGTTTAATTACACAATAAGAATCCTAGGTTGTGGATAAGAATAAAAAAAATTGATTTTAATTTTTAAAAGCTACAAACATATTTTACGTATGAAAAGTTGAAACTTATTTAAAAGATAAGTATGAAAATTATAAAAACATGAGTTATGATTGTTATTAAAAAACATATTTTACTCTTATTTATAACCCTTAGAATTATGATTATCATTATCTTAAAATTAAAATATTTAACAATCACTTATTCATATACCGACTATCATGTCATTCATGTTTATATAAGAGCATGGGGAATCCTGATCATGCTTAAGAGTTTATTTCACAGAATAGTACTAAGTTTGGAAACGGTTTCACCAATGTCACACATGAAAATTTTCACAATGTAAAATAAAGGAGTAAATGACCTTGGTAGAACAGTTTTCAAACTTGATTACTATTATTTGAATTTTCCCAATGCTTTATGCTTTAATGTTTCCACATCAACAAAACTATCTCTTTGCTTAAACATCATTAAACCCAGAAAATAACCACGCTTTACATACTTCACATACCTAAAACATTTTTCTTTAGAAAATAATTTTTCTCTCTCTCTCTTCTCTCCCTCTCCTCCGGTATTCAAATGTCGAGAATTAAAAAAAAGCCAGTACCAAACAAGGGGAATGGTGTGCATACACAGTACCGCATGCCACATGGGACATGCCGGCACTTTACCGAAAGCACTCTGGATGCTCTAAATAACTAGTTTGAAAAAAAAGTATTATACTCTCTTAAAATTATTTCCTACTTATCATCTTAATACTATCCATCGATCATCCAAATGAATGTGAATAACTGAATTGGTAGGTTTTTTTTGTAAATGTTTAGATGATGATATGTGAATTTAGAAAGATAACTAGAAATTTGTGAACGCATATGTTATTTTTTTTATTAAATCTCATATGTTAAATATCATTTAAAGATTATTATATAACATATATATCACCGATAACACATGAACATAATGATTTGAAGACTACATGATATGACTTTTCATAGAGTTACTTTGCCTCATTTCATTCAATCCCATTATTCAATAGAACAACTTTTTCTACAAAAATCCTAAAATCTTTTAAAGGGTTTTATTACCGATTTGTAAGACCATTAGCATCTAACTCTTACAACATGCATTGAAAGCTTGTCTTGGTTAGGCTTGCTCACTCCAAAAGCTTAAATGAGTCAAAATCATCGAGCATACAAGAGTTTTACATGACTTTTATATGAAATTTTGTAGGGATATAAACTAAATATAGAATGATTACTTTTTATTATGTGAAACAGATCGAAAGATGCTTTTACTAGTCTGTATACTTAATATGTATCCCAAGCGAATATGTTTTTTATTTTTGTAGCAAATGAATACTAATGTTGATTTAAACACGTCTTTTAATCAAAAATAATTATTGAAAATACTACTATTTCTATAAAAATTCTTTCATTATCTAAGAATTATTATAATCTACGAGCAACTCTTTTTGTATTATCTTTATTTTTCTAGTCACAATTTTTATTTGAAGACGAACCCAATAATATACGGTATTATTTTAGCAAACTTAGGAGGAGCAGGACAAATTGATGACATAATCATATCATAGAGGGCAGAATGAAAACATTTAGAAACTATAAGGGCCAAAACTGACATTTAGATATAATGGGCACACACATACATTACACAGCAAGCTCCCTATATATAGATATAGAGAGAGAAACTCACTCACCCTCCCATCCCTCACTCTTTCAGTCAGAGCCAAAAACGTAGATTCGTATATAAACTAATTGATGCCAAAAATGGCGGATTCAACCGATTCTTTCTCCATTGACATGGAAACGAGCTCTCTTGCTGGTAAGGTAAGAAGATACAATTTCAATATGATCGAGTATATCGGCGAATTTCTGCATATATCTATACGTATTCTGAATTTTAAGTGATTTTCTTTGTTGATGTGTGTTTGTTCGTTGTTCATCTAAACATTATTGAGTGATCTTCAGATACTAGCATGATTTTCATTGATTAATTTAGTAATTGATTCCACATTTCGATCAAGGCATCTGTTAAATCGATCTCTTAGAATTGATCTTCGGAACGAATAAGCTATGATATCCAGAAGAGATTTTCCCCCCTCAAAGTGAGAGTAACAATCCTTTCAAATATGGCTCATGTTGAATTTCTAATCGAAAGGAAAGGGAGGTTCGTAATTAATGATCAAAATGATGAACATTTAATTAAAACCGGTACGAAGTTACAAGACCATATATATAGACGACGATAGACCCGGGATATTATTGAGATCCACAAATTCACAAAATATTTATTGTAGGGGGGCTTATGATATGTGTGTGTAAAAAAATCAAATTATTCATGCATTAAATATATATACATATAATAAGTAATTTGGTGATCGATGTCTCATCAAGCAAGCAGAGCATCTAAAGTTTACTTGTAAACTTACATTTTTGAGTTAGTTTCTTGCTTGGGTTTTTAAAGAACGCGTGAAGAAATTAGTAAGAATTATATCACAGTCCAAAAGCTAAATTAGGCTACATACATACATATAATTATATATTGTCCTTTTGGTTGAGTGGGGGCAAACAGAGCCTGAGGATATATTGGATCGATTTCTGATTTTCGATTGTTCTCAAATATCTCATGCAGATCAATGACTCATTCTTTCTTTTCTTTGGCTCAATTACAAATAGGTCGGTGCGTTGATGGATGAAATCTGTTAATTGTTACTCTTAAACATGAATGTTCGTTCATACGCATCTAAATCTTCCTTTAAATTTGTGGTATTCACAATATCTCTCATTAAATTAGGAGCGTCGGTCATTCATGAAAATATTAATTGAAAGAGTACTGGCTGTTAGAAACAAGAAAGATAGTACGAGAAGAAGTTGGTGGCTACTGGCTATGTTCCCTTTTTGACCAATACAGTGAATAAATATATAATTCGATCAGACTTTATATGTAGTTAATTTATTTATAATCATAAGAATAAGAAATAATAATAATATATTATGTATATAATAATAATAATATGTAGCTGTCTTTATGTTGTCGTAATGTCAAGTAATGCTTTCAGTAATGCATTCAATTCAGGAGCACCTTGTCAAAACTGCCAATGGATTAATTTCTGTTGCTATCTTTGGGGATCCAGACAAGCCAGCTCTGATTACATATCCTGATATAGCTTTAAACTGTAAGTGAAGTAATTTCCCTGCAATACTTTTTTTTTTTTGTCGTGAAGGTGTTGTTACTTGAAATTATTGGATCAGAGTTGTGTAACATGTACATTTATTGTGCTTTTAATATTACAGACAAGCTAGAGTCGTAGAAGTCAATTTCGAACCATTTGCATAATTATGAGTTAATTTTGGATTATTTATATCTAAAATGATAGGTAAAAAATTAAAAAAAAAATTTGAATGGCAAGAAAAGAGCACACCAGGAAGGAGCTTCGGCTCGGCCATTACCCCCACTCAGTGTTGTAAAACTCGGCCTAGGATACCGAGTACTCAGGGAGTACTCGGAAATCGGCCACCTTCCGAGGCGAGTCGGGGCTACTCGGCCATATTACTCGGCTCGGTCAAAACTCGGTCCTACTTGGACCTACTCGGCCTACTCGGTCAACCGAAGTCAAAAAATTTTTTTTGAATTTTTCAAAGGCATATGGCACAAAAGTAACTATATTTTTTAACCTTATCTATTTCCTCTCTTCCGTTATTTATCACGACTACGAAATCAATAGTATCTCTTCCACTTTTTTCATGACCGTTGACTATACGACGCAATTTGAAGTTTCTAACAATGATGTTTACGTTTCTAACATATTTCTTGGGCCCTATGAACAATTTTATTTATATATGAGTATTTACGAACATACTACATATGAAAATTTGAATTTATACATAAAAAGTCCCAATCCGAGTACTCCCCGAGTACTCGCTACTCCCCGGTCGGCCGTTCGAGTAGCGCCTAGCGATTTTTGCAACATTGCCCCCACTTAAAGAACTCAGGAAAATATATAAATATAAATAAACACCTCTAGCAAGATGCTAAAAGCAAAAACAAAATACAAAAGAGTCTAGAAACAATCACCGGGTGCATTGCACCACTCTACCCACTTATTTTCTAAATTACACTTTTTTACTCTATATTTTATCCAAAAAAAAAGAAAAAGCTTACAACTGGCCATTCACCACAACATTCCTTATACGATTATCAACTTAAAAAATTTCCCATTTCTAATCTTCCATAAAAGCCATAAGTAAGTGTACACTACTACAATGAAACCTTTTAAATTATCACCTTTAAAATTTAAAAGTTTTCCCCAGTTGAGAAGTTTTGGTAATTCATCAACAATATTACAGTCGATATTCCACCATAATCCAATTTCTTTCAATATTCTCCTTGCCATCCCACAATTAAATTTTTTAAATCAAAAGAAAAAAGAACTGGTCAATTTGTTGCATTGATCAAAGTGTCAAACTACTTATAGTCGCTAATGCATAAATAATTCTAAATCATATTATTAAAAATATTTATTATAGCCCGTATTATTATTGTTGTTATAGTTATTGCATAGTTTTTATGATTATATTTAATGATCCCTCAAGACTTGTTTTAGGGGTACGTTTGTACAGGTTGGTTTAGTAATTCGATTTTTGCATAAAATGAAAATAAATACCAAAAATTTTAGCTTTTGTTAAACCAAATTTGTTTGATATTGGTCTTCTGATGGATGGGTTTTTTATTTTGGTTTTTTATGTGTGTTTTGGGGCTTTGGTCTAAGTATTGGAACTTTGGAAGTGGTTGAACTAAAAAATAAATGTTTAACACTTAACCCAACATATACTGGTATAAATATATAAATGATTAAGTATATGAAAGCATATTAAACAACTTTCAACATTAAATAAAAGAAAAACAACAAGCTTGTACATACTTGAAAAGAACTCATGGAAACTAAAATTCAAATAATTCGGTTTGGTTTAGCTGTTTAGGGTTTAGGTTAGGTTTTTTTCCTGTCAATAACAATAAGAATCAAATAAATCGGTTTTCAAAATTGTACGTTTGGTTTTCTGGTTTTGACTTTCCATGTTCGCGCCCTTTAATTTGTATTAAAATTACCTCTTTGATCCTTTAGCTAGCCAACATGACTTGTCGATCTTACAACTCGATCTAGTGGAAATGCAGTTTATACATCAAATATTGAAAACAAAAGATAAAAGTTGCTGAATTTTAGTTTTTTTTATTGCCTTCAACATCTCTGCACACTAGGCTTTAAATCAGAAATTATGTTATGAAATGGCTTTATACTGAGTTTTAATGACCCAAATGTTTTTCCATTACTAAGGATGAAATTTCTTGCCTTGCAGACATGTCATGTTTCCATGGGCTCTTCTTATGCCCAGAAGCATTCTCTCTGCTGCTTCATAATTTCTGCATATATCATATTAATCCTCCTGGCCATGAGGTCAGTAATTGCTAGCTTGACTTCATTATTAGTCATGCTTAAATACACCTTGCTCACATAACATATCATCAAACTTAATTACAATTCGATGAAGTGACAATAAAGATCAGGACCCTAGTCATGCTACATTATCTATATCTATACCATCTAATAAAGTGATAAGTTTGATGATATGTTCATTAAGTGCCACATACACACACATAATCTGTGATGATTTTTTTGCATTTATGATTTTGCATCATGTCTTATGTGCTACTTCCTTCAAGAGCTTTTGCAGTGGGGAGCTGCTTCAGTGTCATATGATGATCCAGTGTTATCTGCTGATGACTTAGCCGATCAGGTTGCTGAGGTTCTTGACTATTTTGGGTAATTTTAGAAATTTTGCTTCCTAATTCATGCATTATTCAATGTAATTGAGCCACTAACTTGTTCATGAAACCTATTAAACACCAGTCTTTCCTCTTTGTAAACTTATTTTGTGTTAATTTGGAGGAAGTTAAATAGACTTATGAATTGCCCTTCCAGACTTGGTGCAGTTATGTGCTTGGGTGTTACAGCTGGGGCTTATGTACTTACCTTGTTTTCTGTAAGCTGCTTCTTATGTACATTATACTAGATTTGAATAACATTAGTTCTATATGTACAATGTTTTTATGGTTATCTTTTGGCAAACAGATAAAATATACACAGCGTGTAACTGGTCTCATACTTGTTTCTCCGCTCTGCAAAACACCTTCTTGGTCAGAATGGTTGCTCAACAAGGTTAGTTCCTCAATACCCATTTCATTTCAAATCCTCGCAAGGGCCAATGAGTCCAGATATAGGCTGCGATTCGACCCATTTACTTGTAAATGGGTCAATTTGGGTTATCTATTATCACGAATGGGTTGAATACAAAATTTGGCTAAAAATAAATGTGAAACGGGTCAAAAGTCAGCTAAATGTTGCTTTATTTAAAAAAATTGAGTTATTATTGTAATCAGTGTCTTATTTTTAAATCCTATCAAACCCTTAAATTTTTGTTAAAAGCAAACAAAAAAGTGATTCTGGGTCAAATTAACCTAATCTGTTCAACCAACCAATTTTTGTTATTTCAGCAACGTACAATATTTGACCCCCTAACCATCCCGCCTGGCCAACTCATTTTGCCACCTCTAACAACCGACAAATCTTGCTAACTTGCACAGTTCATATTCTCAGGTTCTATCAAATGTCCTTTATTACTACGGGATGTGTGGTCTAGTGAAAGAATTATTGTTAATGCGTTATTTCAGCAAGGTACAAATTTTCTCGTTAACATTACTGAAAATTGGTCCTTGACAACTGCATGATTGGGTTTGATATTGAAGTTATTTGTTGAACAAAAGGAAACTCGTGGAGGTAGTATAGTTCCAGAAGCAGATATGGTTCAATCATGTAGAAGAGTGAGTTCTCACCTTGCTATCTTTTCTAATGCAATGTGTAGCGTAAATGGTTGCATAATAGGCAGTTGAAACAGGTTAAACCAGCTTCGAGTCATAATGGCATTTTTTATCTGTCTCAAACGGGTCTGATTGGGTTGACCAGTAAAACTTTTGTCCCCAAAGTTTCATATTTTTAGAAAATTAATTAATTAACTTGTCAAATATGATTACAAATTTGTACAGTTATTTCAATACTATTTTTGTTTTATTTTCTTGGTTAAAACTTAAATTACAATACTTTTGTAGCCTTAAATGATACAAATAAATGTCACCTTAGGCTGTCTTATGCATTTTTACCTACTTTTCTTTTCTTTTCTATTTTTATCTTTAATTTTACCGGTTTAACTGTTATAGATAACCCGAATCATTCCATTTATAAGTAAATGGGCCAGTATATAAGCTTCTGAACCACTTTTTCTACAGTCGCTCGACGAGATGCAGAGTCTTAACGTACTGCGATTTCTTGAAGCTCTTAACGGGTAAAATTCAATTTCTTAATGAAGCTTTGTTTATCTACCTGGACTATAATGTATTATATTAACATAAATTTGTATTGTCTTTTGTTCAGGAGGATGGACATCACAGATGGACTGAGACGACTGCAGTGTCGCACGCTGATCTTCGTGGGGGAGAATTCCCCATTTCATGTAGAGTCTCTCCACATGACTTCAAAACTAGACAGAAGATTCAGTGCATTGGTAGAGGTATATACAAAAAATTGTATATTTAGTCTTCCTAATAATATACTGTAGTTAAGAAACACTTTACACAACTTTGTTTGATCTTACATTTTGTTTGATTTATTCATTTGGGATAAAACATAACTTCAATTGACTTAGAAATTAAGTGGGTCAACATCAAGTGATCAAACAAGTATTATTAGCTAGATAGCTATATCATGGTATGTTGTATCTAACAACAAAAGATGTTTTAATTTGGTGCATATTTAGGTTGGAAGATGCGGGTCAGTGGTGACAGAGGAGCAACCCGACGCGATGCTGATGCCATTGGAATATTTCTTGATGGGGTATGGAATTTACAGACCATCTCAGTTGAATATAAGTCCTAGAAGCCCGTTGAGCCCAACTTCGATCTCCCCGGATCTTTATAACCCCGAAAGCATGGGTTTGAAGTTAAAGCCAATCAAAACTCGAGTTTCTTTGTCTTGAAGAAGAAACCAACAAGTTAAGAATTAGGAGTTATCGCTTGCGTAATTAATCAATGTTGGCCAGGGAAGAAAGGTTAATGAGTTGATGGAGAGGTATGTAGATAGGAGAGCAATGAAGGGGCGATAGAGGTAGTAATTAAATTTGATTTTTAAATTTAATTAGTTCACTCGATCAAAATGCATGCAAGGATATATAAAACTGCTTACAACATTTTATGTCGTTGTGTATATCTTGTGTTCAAGAACAAATTAATTAAATTGAAGGTGGGTCACGGGTGGTGTCTTTTTAGCATTTCAACAGACCATATATAGAGTTTCACAGCAATCTTTCGAACCGGATTAAAATGAGGCGTCACATACATATAGCCTTCTGTAATCTCTCTTGACACACGTATCACGCGTGATCACCACTACGACGGCCTCGTCTTTAATTGGTAGCAAGGCTGTCATGACAAGGATAAGGCATCGGCTATATTATATTATATTATATTATATTATATTATACTACGTGCAACAATATAACGTAATCAAATCAAATGCATATAAATACTACAATACTTTACCCAAAAAAATCCCCTTCTCTTTTCCATTCTTCATGTAGTGCATCAACTATCGATATCGTCAACTGTCTTGATAAACTATCATTAAGTGTATAGTTTTTTTTTTTAATTTTATTGTATTTTTTCTGAAAAATTTTTTGATTTTCAATTTGAATTTTTATTTTCTAAAAATTATGTGTTTTCGTAGAAAAATGAAAATAAAAATGTTGGTCTAATAATTACTACTAGTAACCTATCACCAACCTGAAAAACTATCTGAAAATCGTCGCTAAAGCCCATTTCTAAAGATTTCCTTATAAAAATAAATGGTTGGACATGGACGGATCCAGAATTTAAAATGGGTGGTAACACCGTCTCGAAAAAATCAAAATTTACATTACGCGGATAAAATTGATTTGTGTCCCGTGTCACCGCCACCTAAAGGGCAGGTCCGCTCTTGTGGTTGGAAATAATTGCATCGTTAATATATGACGGTTTTTTTATTACTTTTCCGATGAAATTATCTTCACTAATTTAATTCTACTGAGGATTTACCGAAGGTTTAAGAGTTTTTTAAGCAACTCTATTTAAGGTAGACTACCTTACAATGTATTAATTGTGTTATTGCATCTACTTATCATTCGAAATTGCTATTCAACGTAACAAACTTTTAAGAACAAATTTTTGTATGTAATCCGTAACGTGTTTGCGTGTATCAAGTAATTCTTTGATTTCTAATATATTTTTATATTTAGAGTTAATTACATTTTTGGTCCCTATGGTTTCTAAAAATTACGGTTTAGTTTCTGGGTTTGAAAAGTTACGGGTTCAGGTCCCTCTCAACCCGACTTTATTACAATTTTAGTCTCTCCCAAACTTGAAAAGTCTAAAAGGCCCTTATCCCATTATTTAATTAATTTTCTTATAATTATTAATTGTTTTTATATTAGTTAATGATATCTAAATAATATAAAACCTCTCTCTCTCTCACACACACACACACTCTCTCTCTCTCTCGCGTTTGATACACACACAACACTGTCGGCTACCATCCCACCGCCGCCAGCCTTCATCACTGTCGTCTTCTCATGCTATCATCTCCGGCCCACCACCGTCTTTTCCAACCAACCTCTGTCATCAAATCTAACAGAAATCATAAAAAACAAACCGAAAAATCAACCCAAATCTAACAAAAATTTGAACTTGAAAATGAAACCGAGAATCCTAGAAGAAATCATAGAAATCATATGAAGATGAAAGCAAGATGAAATCATTTAACTTGAAGATGAAACCCAGAAATCGTATACCCAAATTTGAATTTGAAGATGAAACCCATACATCTTATACCCAAACTTGAATTTGATCATGAAACCCATAAACCAAATACCCAAATTAGAACTTGAAGATGAAACCCAGAAATCCTAACGTCAATCTTATAAACAAGATGAAACCATTTGAAGTTGAAATCACAAATATCGTAACCTAAGTTTGAACCGTAAACACAAAACTATTCACAAACCCAATTCAAACATGACAAATGCAACGCCAAATCAAAATTGATTTATGAATTCAAATTTTGGATACATATTTGAAAATCAAAATCAATGAGCATAAATTGTGAACTCAAACTTTTGGATTTGTAAACTCAAAATCAGTCTATAAACTCAACCCTAAATTCAAATATGTGCTCAAAATCAATGACCATCACTACCACCACCACTACCACCACCACCACTACTACTACCACCACTACCACTACTACTACTACTAATAAACTTGTAATATTTATGCACACAATAACAATTTTTGAAAAGTTAGATTCGTTAAAGAGTAACTTTGGAATGTGTTTCCCTTGTATTTTAATGCAATTTAAATCACATGTTTTAGCCATATCCATATTCAATATAAAAATCTATCATAAAAATACATTTAATCCATAAAATAATGCATATGTTTACATATAGAATATTTGATAATGTAATGTATGTATGTATACACACACATATAATGTAGCTACATATCTCAATTTAGAGGTGTAGGGTGATTGTCACAGAAAAGTAAAAGTTGTGCAATGTAGCCAACGTATCATCCATTTCCTTTTGACCGTTTATTGACTCGATAGTATCGCATCTTGAGTCTCTCGTAACTATGTTTCATATGCTTCGTTCTGTTTACGAAGCTCTTCAATTTCATTTCAAATCATTTTTTCTTGTACTTTCATGTCTTGCATTTATTCTATCAACAAGTGTACCTACGAATATACAAAAAGTTGCAATCAAATATGATTTATAAACAAATATCATTCATTACAATCTAATTCACCATGGCCCATTACAACTCAATTAAATTTATTAGTGTTAGTTAAAACAAAATTTTGGTGTTAGTTAGTCATTAAAATTTATTGGTGCAATACCCGGTGTGAGGCAGCTAACTCTTAAATAATGTTTTTCTTTCTACTTTTCATTTTGTGTATATAAAAAGAGGTTTGTAAAGGAGTGTATAGTGTATTGAAAGAAGTGATTAGAGTGGTATAATACGATGAAGAAAAAATAAGAATGACACGATTTGATAGCGTGATTGAGAAAGACCGAAGACCTCTGACAGTAAGTGAAGAGATCACACCATCACATCCCACCACACTCCGGTCACACACTCAACTACATATCATATGGTATGACCAGTACTCAGCACTTTAAATTTTAGGAAGAATTTCTTCTATATCCTTATAAAACTTATAAATTACTTATATATCCTTTCAAACTTTTAAATTACTTATATATCCTTCCAAACTTTTAAAACTCTCATATATGTCCAAATACTTATTTAATATTTATTAAATCATTTAAATATCAATAATCATCATCATCAAATTCTATTATTTAGAAAATTACTATATTACCATTATATTATCTAAATCTAAATTCAAAATAACCTCATCTTCAATCCTCTTATGGGTCGGCTCTTCTCTCCCTGCCTCTCTTCCTGTCTTCGAATCAAGCTTCGGTCAATTGACCCAGTATTATACATATATGATACAAAAATTTGAAAATTACATGAAGCAGATTAGCAATTGAAAAGAGTGAAAGCCAAAATATTCACGCCACCTTAAACTTCCTAGGGCCACGTGGAACTTGGGTTGAGTACCCAAAATTAAGCACTCACCTTGATGATTAGCAATTGAAATAGCTTGGAAGTTTGAAACACATAAACACAAAAATCAAAGCCCTCATGAACCAAATGGATACAAAAAAATCGAAATCACAAACACCACATATGAAACTTAAAATCACAAGCACCGCAATAGATTGCAAACAACAATAGATTGCACTCACCCTTATCGACTTAAAAAAAAGAACATACGGTCCACGGCTGAAAGCTTTCATCCGCAATATGCCAATACATGGAATCCAAACAACAAAATATAAGCATGATTTTGAATAGTTGATCAATAGATTGTAGATGGGAGTTTTAAAAGTTTGGAAGGATATATACATAATCTCAAAGTTTATAAGGACATGAAAGTAATTTATAAGTTTTGGAAGAACATAGAAGATATTCTCCCTATCTTTTGATATTTAAATGATTTAACAAGTATTAAATAGGTATTTGACATATATGAGAGTTTTAAAAGTTTGAAAGGATATATAAGTAATTTAAAATTTTGAAAGGATATATAAGAAATTTATAAAAGTTTGAAAGGATATATAAGTAATTTAAAAGTTTGAAAAGATATAAAAGTAATTTATAAGTTTTGTAAGGATATAGAAGAAATTCTCCCTAAATTTTAAGACTCGCTTACTATTTAACCTATCAATTAATACACATGTCAATAAAGAAAGAAAGAAAAAGCATCATCACGTAGCCTCTTTGCGTGCTTTCATCACGCATCAGCATCACGGTGTCGTGGTGTATATTGTAGAACGCGGCCATCACCAGTCGTGGTCACCCAACCAAAACTCTCCACCAATCCACTTCTTCACAGCTTCACTCTATAATAAATAATAAATATATAATTTTTGTTTTGCAAAACAGGTCCCTCCTCTTTTCTTCCTTTCGAGATTGCACCTAACACTATATATTTATATATTTTTACACAAGATTAATATCACGTGTACAACTTGTTTTCTTCTTCTTTTATTAATATCCATTTTACAGTACTATCAAATAATTAAACACCACGATAACTCTAATAGCATGAACAAAGGGTAAGAACAACTTTTAATTGTATAAAGAAGGTTTCATGTTCAAAGTTACAACTCGTTAAGGCGACACTCGTGTCATATATATTAAAGAAAAAACGAATAAAATAAGACTAATTATATTTAATTAAGAAAACATGTATTAGTAAAAAGTATTATAAATCAACCCAAGCCAAATCTAATAGTTTCAACCTTACAAAAAACTACAATTTTTAACTTGTGTCAATATGATTTATTATAGTTTAATTCGTATAAAAATACAATAAACTTTATATTAGTTATCATTGTATATAATTAACTTTTTTTCTCTTATAAATAATACAATTAACTTTTATAATTTTTTTATCATATGGAAACAACTTTTTTTGTTTCTGGGTTTTAAATATCATTATTGGCATGAAGGAAATGAGAGAATAAGAGAAAGAGAGGAGAGATAAAAATAAATTTTTTTAAAAATATTTGAAGTAAGTGAAGTTTGAGTTATATTGGTATTTGTTGGGTTGAAGCTAGGGATGACAATGGTCATCCGATCCGATGATCATTCACCCGATCCGATCCAACGATGGTGGATATGGACGAAGTTAAATGAGTGAATATTGGTTATGGAGCGGATATAGATGTTTAGTGGAGCGGATATGAATGACGATTATCCATCCATGGATGAATCCATAAACCCGAAATTAAATTTTCCTAAATTAATTTTTTTATATAATTAAGTTTATAAATCTATATATTTACTATATTTTTAACATTTGTATATAAATATAATAGTGAAGATACATATATATATTCTAAATTATAATATTACATAATTACAAAGTATGTTTTTCACTTTGATTATTTTATATTAAGTTATATTTTGATTTGTATATTATTTTAATAAAAAACTATGTATTTATGTCAACTAAAATTATATGTAAATGTATGATATTTCCTTATAGAAAAGAGTTATTTCGACATCCAATGGATATCCAATTACCCGTCTAATCCGATGAATATGAATATGGACGGATTAAATAAATGGATATGGATATGAATATGGACAATGAAAAACTAAATGGATATAAATATGGATATGACCGAATCCGATCCATTGTCATCAATAGTTGAAGCATGGAGAAGAAAATATGAAGTATGGCCTAGGTAGTGGGCGTAGCGCAAACAAGTATTAGAAATAACAACTAGTATAATACCCGTGCAATTCTCGGGTGCATTGAAAAAACTTATATATTTAATATTGTTTTCTTTTAAACGTAGTTTTTCAGAAAAAGATATAAAATTTTGAAAACTTCTCTTATAAAATGTACTTATAAATTAAAATTAAAGAACTATAAAAATAGATAAAATTTCTTCTTACAAAAAGCAAAATATGTTTCAAATAGATAAAATGGTATTGATTACACACAAGAAATAAAAAGTTCAATATAGAAAAACAAAAAACTAAAGATGCTTGTAAAAAAGGATCAAATCTAGGGTATCAATATTAACTTATAAGTAAACGCTTACTAATTTGAAGCCAGTATTTATTCATTTAATACGTTTAAAAGATATGGAATATGTTCAAACTCTTACTTGAATGTTTAATAATTTGTCTAATGGTGCTACACCTTGGATAAAGACGGAGGTCTAACCAGAAGTCGTGATGGTACAATAGTTATATTACTATTTACTCAATAAAAGTGGACCCGTGATGTCTTTTAACATGAGTAGCTCAAATGCAAAGAAAGTGCATTGGGTGGCAGTGCAGTATGAATTCGGGTAATGGTAAGTGGTAACACAAATATTAGTATTATCGATCCAAACTTGTAGATTTGAAGATGTGAATGTGGAAGAATCGAGAATTATTAGTCATACCAGACGGAGGCATAGAACTCGATATATGATTTGCATTTTTGTAGTGTATCTATTTGGATTGTAGTTTTCATTGGAATGATGAGTTATTGGATCGTAATTTTTGTGATCATTTCCGGTACATTAGATAAAGAAAAAGAAATATCTTATTATAAATTTATATTGGCAATTATTAATAATCAGTTTAGCATGCATTATGTTTCACAATTTTTTTGTAAGTTTTATGTCACTAAATATATTTTCTGGATATGAAATTTAAATACAAAAATTAACTAAATTATGTACTTAGTTGCTTGTGGTAACTCATTTGATATAAATATATTAAAATATTAATTATTTTTGTTAAATAAATAAAATGAGGAGGCTTTTTCATAAAGTTAACAATAGCTTTATAATTATAGATTCTCAACTATCTCAAAACCTATGTATCATTTTTTTACACCACCATTAAATAAAATATTTTCTATTTCCACACAATACTAACACTATACCGTACAACAACCAACAGCCCCTGCGGCATACCAACCACCATTGCTGACATCCTGCTCTAAATAGTAACCCTTGCGTTGTTATCACCATCATTCACACCTCCAAGAAACGTAGCCTCACCCTTTCAAGAAATCAACCTCATCTTTAAAAACCCTAGACTCAGACCTCCACTCTTTTGGCTTGTCTATGTGTGGTTCCATTGAACATCGATCTTAGCCAATACCCTTTCGGCGATGACCCATATGTTATATTTTATTTACGTGTTTGTATTTGGATTCGATTTATAACTTGTAGTATGGTTTTGGATATGATTATTTTGAAAAAAAGCTATGCATGTTTTATTCTAAAATAACAGCAGAAATATATTAAAATTTTGTGAACACACAGACCTAACATTTTGGGCTTGCTTAAACATGTGATTGACCATTTAGTTAGTTTAAAAACATGTCAAATCTATTAAATAATTAGATTGTTTTATCATTATGTTTAGCTAGCATTAGATGCATTTCAAAACAACATTTAAATATTGTAATTATCATTAATTTCATCAATTGCTTATCGATCGGCCTACAATGAGCCTAATTCTTCAAAAGTTTTATCGTGTAAAATAAATCTATATTGAATTTTGTTATGAACTTATTTTATGAAATTGTTATTAAATATACTTTTACAAAAATAGTAATTCTTTAATATTATTTTTAAAACTAAGCATGTGGATTTGTACAATAACGATAAAATATGTGGTTTTACTAAGGCTCTAGATCCGCCGCCTTTAAACAAATGGATAAGTTTAGCTTTTAAAAGTTACCGAATAAATGTTACTTACATAAGAATAAAATGTGTTTCGTAAGTTTAGTAGAGAGTGTGTGTTATGCTGTATAATTGTTAACTCTAATTATACTCTTAAATCTATACATTATATTTACTACAGGATTTGAACCAATAACTGTATGATACGCTTAATAAACCACATGCTACTATATTATATTACTATAAATCCCTTGATAAAAGGTATATGTTCTGCCTTTAAAAAAAGGTTTAGCTTTTTAGAAGAAATATGGAGATAAACCATGGAAACAACTTCCACATGTAATGTAGATGTCAAACGTAAAGTTGATCTATTTCTAGTTTGTGTTATTGTGTATACAAACATGTATTTAGAATTTAAAATTTATAGGATAGGAATTTGTGTGGAAATAACTATAAAGATTGAAAAATATGGAACTAAAAAAAAGGAAAAAAATAAACTACAATAGAGTCGTGAAGAAATAAGTTAAACATGAAGCGTGTGTAGTTGACTAATTCAATATGTAATTTATGTGGCTGAGATTTAGTTTGTATTTGATCTAATGGTTACTAAAAGTTTTTTACTCATTCACCGTCGGCAATAGTTATATATAATTCCCTTGACTCTTAAGGAACTACAGGTAATAGAAATAACAATTCGCTTAGGGTTTGTTTGGTTTATGGAAAGATTTTAAAGAAATTACAATTTAATGAAACTTGAATTGAAATTCATAAAAATATTAATTAAGTTTAGTTGGTCTTGTTTAAGAGAGATTTGGAATTAAAATTCATAACAATGACAAAATTACACTTTTTATTTAATATACCAATTTAACATTATTTATTTATTATTATAACTTATATAACCGTCTTTACTTAATATTTATGCTCACCACATCCATACCACACGATGTCACCACCGTTGCCGTCGGCCCCATCACCTATAGTCACCACCACCACCCATCATCCGTTGCCACTACAAAACAATCCATCGGTTATTATTTGCGCATACACACAAATACAAACTAATCCGTCTGTTCAATGACCTAAACACCACAAAACTAGCATAATCTTTATGCAATTTTTCTCAAACACGTAATAAATCTACAATATCAAAATCCTCAACTTAGCAAACAACATATATGGTTGTTATATGTAAAGACTCGAACTTTTATCATAAGAAGAAGAGAATAGATCGGAAAGAAAACGAAGAGGAGTTAGATCGAGTAACCTGTAGCAAGTTCCTAACACAAATTATTGACGTGGATATATACGATGTCTTTCGACGGGATGTGATGAAAATATGAGCAATCGAGCAAGAGATACGACTAATTATGATGCCCTTCGATGCGATGCGATGAAAACAGGAGCAAAACGATGGACATGACAACAATTTATGTTGGCGACGGGTGAGTTATTCCACAACCGGAGAGTTATGATCGGAGACAGCAGGTTCTGCAATGGAGATAGAGGTCTTCCCATGACAACATCGAACTAGGCTTCATGATTTGGTTAATTGGGTTTTGAATCATGAATAACTTTGTTGCATAAATTGAACATTGAACCCTAATAGAGGTGATGGTTGGCGTGACGATCAGCACATCGATGGTCAACATGGTGGTGCCGCGACGATGGTCTCTCTCCAACCTGCGATGGTCGACCCAATGATGGTCTCTCTTAACCGCTCTAATGATGGTAGGCGAGGCTAGGGTTAAACGGCGGTCTGCGTGGAGCCGATGGTCGGTGTGGCGGTGGCGGATGCTAGAGATGAAGAACACATCTAAGATCTGAAATTGGGTGAATGTGGGTAATGACGATGAAGAGGTCTGATGAGGTTTGTGTATGACTTTGATGGGTATATTTGTGAATTAACATCAATTACAAAGGAATTGATTAAACTCCATCACATTTTGTAGGAATGGTTAAATCCTAAGGGAAAAGAAATTCATAGATTTCAATTCCGTGTATGTGAACCAAACATGTTTGGTAATACACTCTCAATTCTGAACAATTCTAGTCAATTTTGATGAATCAAACGGGACCTTAGACTCTTAAGGTGGCACATGCCTTTTGAAAATGCTACAAGTAGAAAACATAGAAAAAACCTAAGGAACTACATCCTTTTTGCTTTTCATATAATACATTGTGAGTGTATTAAGTAGTAATATGATATATTGAACGTGAAGGAGTACCATAACAATATTGGTCACCCCTTTCACAATTATGAAAATGTTTTGCATAAAAATAATTTTTTAAATGGCAAACATATACATATGTATCTAATCTATACTTTTATCAAGGTGAAGGTAGCACCATTACAATATTGGTCACTCCTCTCACATTTACGAAAATATTTTACATGAAAAATACTTTTGTTATTGAACGGCAACAATATAAACCTGTCTAATCTACACTTCTATTTACGACATGATTTAAACCTTATAAACAACTTAATCATCTTTTAACACCGTTAGAATAAAATCAATTTGGTAACAAGAAAAATACTTGAGTTAAAACACTGTAAAGATCATTTAAAGAAGAGAGTTGATTCTTTCACTTATAAATTTTATTCATCCATCGAAGATAAACACATTTGAAACTATCTAACAAGTTAGTAAAATATAGATTTACTTTAAATAAATTAATTTTACAAGTAAAAATATTATCTTCATCTAAAGAAGACATCGGAGACCCATTGGGGGTGATGGTAGTTAGGGACCTTTGGGTAGGCAGGTAGCATTCAATATTTCAGGGCTAAAAAATGGTACTTGGGCTAGGCTCTAGATGTCCTTCCTTGTGCTTTTTATAACCTATGATATTTTTTATGATTGCTATTGTATTTATCACTCTTTGATTTTTTAGTTAAGACTTAAGATTAATCAGCATTCACAAAATACTTTAAATTTAAATAATTTATCACGTCTAGAATTATAAAAAAACAAAAATGTTTATGAATCAAACCATACATTTATTATAAATTCATTTGATCCTTAAAATAAAATCGTTAACATTTGTCGTTTTATTATTTTATAAATTTCTGGTAAGTTTTTAGTAAAATTGGTATAAATGAAATTATAATCATATTTTGAAGACCTTTTTAAATAATCTTTAATCTTTTGATAAACAATCTTCAATATAAAAATACACACACATTCTATTTCAGTTTTTATGGGTTTGATTTTTTTTAACGACAAATACACATCAGCTAAACATATTCTTAAATTTACCATTCTACCCGATTGTTAATCACGAGACTTGAACACTCAACATATTGGGGAAAGACACAGACACCTATCATCAACATTCTTTAGATTATTGTTTGATGACTAACAATTTTCTGGATTAACATGTTTAATTAGAGTTAATTACACGGACGGTACTTTAAAATATGGCCAACTCAAACTTTTAGTTTTTTATTTGAAAATCTTACAAACTCGGTACTTAATTTTTAAAACTTAAACATGGTCGGTTCTTTGGTTGTTAACTTTAATAGAGCTAACGTTAGACTCTCAAAATAATAATTTTAACTTTTTAATATTGTATAAAACTATAAATAGTCCTTAAATAAAATAAATTACATTTTTGGTTGTAACGTTATCTTTTTTACTTTATGATCTATTATCTCTATTCATTACGCTCCTTATAGCTTCCATACCCAATCCTCTCTCTGTCTGGCCGCCGCTCTCGGCCACCACCCATAGCCACCACAAACGGTCACCACCCAAGGCCACCAACCTCCTCTCCTCCCGGCTCCTATCCTACAAATCTCAATAGAGATCACCCTAGCCGCCGTAGTCGTCATCACTCAAACACCCATATTCAAAATCAAATGCACCAAGGAAATGTAGTGATTAACCCAATAAGTAGTAATAAAGTGTGTAGAAATAGACAAAGCGTACACAGTAGGGAGCCGGAGAAAATATAAAAGCATTTATAAGAGATCTCCCTGCAAGATTTCATTGTCATGCCCACAAAACACTCCATTTTAGCTTACATCACCATTTCATATCCTCTAAACAAAACCACTGGTACTCAGTACTACAAACAAACCCTACTCACTGCAACCAAACAGTAGCCATTGTAAAGATATATGGTATGGTCATCCATCTTCAAAATAATCCACACCCACACCCTTTTTACTTGCTTCTTTACTCTTCAAACAAACAAAAGCAACCAACTTTCTTACCCCTTAACATTACTCAATTCACATTCCCCTAGAAATGGTTAAAAAAGCAATTCCCTTTTCCTGTTTCTTGAATTTTGATCAAATGAATCATGTTCATCATCATCATCATCATCCTAAAATCCTAAACCTGATCCTACTACCACAATTGATTCTTCTTTCTATGGGGTTGTGAACAGAATGGAACCCATCAAAGTAGATTTTTTGTGTGTGATGATTGCAGGATTAGAGAGAGAGAAAGAGGAAGTAGGGGAAATGGGCCCCTTTTGTTTCAGGCTAAAGCCTGTAAGAGAAATGAGTAGCACTGCACCATTCCAGGGAGGGTGGTTTCTCTCTCTCTTTCTGTATTTATTCGTGTGTTTTTCAAATTGAAGTGATAATTACATGTTTTCTACTCTCAACTATGCCTGTGTATTTTTGTGGCTTTTAAATTTCATGGGTCCATTTCTATATAAAAAAAGAAAACAAATAAAACCTCTCTCTCTCTCTCCCCTCCCCCTATTCTTTTGGCTTTTTAGAAACAGAAACAGACTTTATATGCTTTTAATGGGGTAGTCATAACACAAAACCCACAAAGTAACCTTCATTTTCATGACCAATTTGTCTTGTTTGCTGTAAAAAAACCTGTGGGTATTCTTGTGTTTGCGTGTTTGCTTAAAGAAAAACTGGTTTCAGCTGCCTGGACTCGCAGGGAATAGTGATCATCATCATGATTCTTTACTCAACTTT
This sequence comes from Dittrichia graveolens, assembly GCA_038502395.1. Lineage (NCBI taxonomy): Eukaryota > Viridiplantae > Streptophyta > Magnoliopsida > Asterales > Asteraceae > Dittrichia > Dittrichia graveolens. The sequence continues at coordinate 107,537,115 of JARJIL010000001.1, read as the reverse complement.
CTGTTTCTTGGGTTCTGTAAAATCATTGAAATAAATATCAACACATCTTTTTCTTGTCCATGCAAGGCATAACACCCACTTTACCATTATTTATTTCCTCCTTTTTGTTGTCGTTTTTTATTGGCTCAAAAGCTAATAAGATCCTAAGCAACAGCAACCGTAGGCCACATGTCTCTTTATTTATCACTGTTTTCATGCCTTTTAGCATAGTACTCTGTTTTTGGGGTGTTCAAAGGGAAATCTCAATTGAGTTTTTCTTTGCACACCAACTGCTTGATTTGGGTTCTCTGAGAGAGGCTACTTGTAGTAGTCGCTAGTTTACACTTTGCAGGGGTCAAGTGTCAACACCCCCCCACATTAACAACCGAGATCCCATTCACATCTCCATCTCCAAACTCAAAAAAGAAACAAAATTTTTAACTTTTTTTCTTTTATTTTTCTTCTTTCTTCTGGTGGAGTGTAGGCTACTGCTGTGTTTTCTTCATCTCATCTTCTTCAAATGTTTGCAAGGTTGGTTTACTTCAATTCTGTTTCTATCTTCCTGATTTTAACTTTTGGTCAATTGTTAAATGCAGAATTTATGTAAAATTTCTTGTCTGTATATAAAAAGTAAAAACCAATGTCAAGTATGAAATCTTGAAGCACTCCTTTTTGACATTCCAAGTAGGACCTCTAATAGAAAATGATTATATATTGTTAAGAACCCACCTTGCTTTAACTTGCTTTTGTGTTAAGTACAGTAGCTGCACGAATATTCATTGAGTTCCTGCATTTCTAGTGTTGATTCTTGGTATTACTTGATATTAAGGTGTAGAACTTTGAAATTTTAACCAGGAACTTCATATTGGACTATTAATCCATGCAGAAAAATAGAAACTTTAGCCTTTAGGTTAATGCTTCTTGTGTATTACAAATTTATCATAATTCACATGTTGGAGTAATTAATTTGCTATGATCTTTAATTGTTGTGGGGTAAAGAAATCGTGATATTTAAGATGAAAAAGTTTTGACATTTGTAATAGTAATATGATATGCCTAGATGTTAAATAGTCTTTGGCACTGTTTCCACAGGGACATGATAGTGAGAGTTGAACTTTGATAAGTCACTTCTTGCCAGTGAAAAAACTTACATTCCAACTAGGAATGTGTCTTGTTGTTTATCTTTTTGGTGCACCATTTTTGTTTCTTCCTTTGTTGGATACTATTTTCTAACAGTTTGATCTTAAAGATCAGGGTGACTTTTCTACATACATTATTAAGTTTGAATGGTTGCCAGGTTATAATCTAGTTAAAGTCTTAAAGAACAACCATCTCAATATCCTAAATTTATGATATTGCTTTGATCTTTTAGGTAATCTTGATTGGAATTTGAATTGAATTGATTTAAGTCCAATTTGATCATGGAGAACAATGGATTCCATATCCCAATGGGTATCCCTGGTGAGAATTTCATGATTCCAGAAGAAAACTTTCAGTCTGCAGCCATGCTTTCTTTTAGTAATAAAGCATTTGTTGATCAAAACCACCAAATTATGACCGGATTTCCGATGATCCCAAATGAACCCATGAATGTTACAGGAATTACTAATTCAGCTGAACATCTTGGAAGTAATTTCCCATCACAGAGTCATATGGATGTTCCCATTCCTGCTACAGCTCTAGCAGCCCTTATTGCCTCTAGACACGGTCAACAGGGTCAACATGAAAGCTTAAATTGCCCTCCTTTTGGTCAATCTCTGGAAGTTTCAAGAAGTGTTGTTCCAAACAACTATTTCCCTGATAATTTTGGGAATTTTGGATATGATGGAACACTTAATGATGTGAGTAGGAAATGGGAGATTAATAAGTTTTATACACCTCCAACTGCACGAATGCCATTTAATACACATCCAAACTGGTGGATATCGTCTGATAATAATCACCCTAGCGTGAGTTCAGATGGTAATGAGCTATCTTTGAGTCTTGCCACTTGTTCTGGCATGAGCAATCTTTCTTTACATAGAAGACAATTGGGAAGTGTAGAACAAGCGAGTTCTTGCAACAGCAAAAATCACGCTTTAGGGTTTGATTCTAACACCAATACGCCGGTTCAGATTTTGCAAGGTTCATCTGGGTCAAAGGGGTATCTTCATATGATGCAAGAAATCCTTACAGAAATTGCAACCTTTTCCCTTGGAAATCTTGACCATACGAGCAATAAGCAGATTCATTTAGATGATTTTTCAAATGGAAATCACAAATTTGATGAGCGATTCAGTCCGGTTTTAAAATCACGCAGTATTGAAGAGAAAAAGAAGCATTTGCTGGCCTTACTAGAAATGGTATGTGACTAGGAATCAAGATTTTCTGGAATTTGAAATTTTTACCAGTAGTTTATCCATATAGACTTGCAATTTTCAAAAACTTTGTGATCAAGAATCAAGATTTTCTTGATGTTTAACTTTTACCATTTATTGATTTGAAAAGACTTGCAAATTATCAACTTTATTGTGACCAGGAATCAAGATACTCTTGATTTTTGGCTTTTAGCCAGATATTTATCCAAAAAGTTTTGAGATTTAAAACTTTAATCTGACCAAGAATCAACATTTTCTTGATTTGATTTTTAACCAATTTGTCATCCAAAAAGTCATATTTTGTGACCAAGAATCAAGATTTTCTTGATTTTGATACTTACTCGGTAATTTATCCAAACAAACTTGAGAACTTTCAACTTCTTTGTGACCAACAATCCAGCTTTTCTTTATCTTGCAGTTTTACCGATTATTGATTTGATAAGACTTCAAATTAGCAACTTTATTGTGACCAGGAATCAAGATTTTCTTGTTATGAACTTTATTGTGACAAGATTTCAAGATATTCTTGATTTTGATTTCTAACCAATTATTCATCCAAAAGGCTTAAAATTCTCAACTATTTGTTTCCAAGAATCAAAGTTTTCTTGATTTTTAAATTTTAAACCAATTAGACATCCAAAAAGTCTTAGAATTTGTTAATTTTTTCGTGATCCAGGTCGATGAAAGATATAACCAGTGCTTAGATGAGATTCATACAGTGATATCAGCTTTCCATGTTGTAACTGAATTGGATCCCCAAGTTCATGCTTGTTTCGCTCTTCATACAATTACTTTCTTTTACAAGAATTTAAGGGAGAGAATAAGTAATCATATACTTTCAATGGGAGCGGATTTTAACACAATGGATCCCGGGGAAGAAGAACTCTCGTCTTTTGTACCAAAACAATGGGCTCTTCAGCAGCTGAGAAGAAAAGATCATCAACTATGGAGACCCCAAAGAGGGTTGCCTGAAAAATCGGTTTCTGTGCTTCGTGCATGGATGTTTCAGAACTTCCTTCACCCGTAAGCTTAAATATAAATCTTCTAATTAATTTTAATTTAAAAGGTTATAATGTGATTTCTAATCGTGAATTTGCCTGCAGTTATCCAAAGGATGCAGAGAAACAATTATTGGCTGTAAAAAGCGGATTGACACGGAGCCAGGTATACACACATCAAGTGCATTTTAACTCATTTTTCCGTTCATTATATAATTCAGAGTTACCAAAATGGATGGTTCGGGCAAAGGTTCAAAACGGGTTCAAATTAGAACAAGTCATTTTTCTGATTTAGGTTGACATGAAAAACCCTTTGTCCAAGATTATTATGGGGTCCAAATAGTTTCCAACGAAGGGTGCTATGTAACAATAACCCGACTCATTCTTAATATTTTAAACGGGTCTAGGACAAGTGAGAGTACTTGTACCACTGACTGAGTCTTCACACCAGTTGACATGATTTACGTGTTTCGGGACTAAAGTATATTCATGAACAGGTATCTAACTGGTTTATAAACGCGAGAGTTCGTTTATGGAAGCCGATGATCGAGGAGATGTACTTAGAGATGAACAGGAGGAGGATTCGTGATGAAGAAATAGCAAGTAATCACAGAAACCAGCAGCAATATCAAAACTGAATATGATTACATTTCTTTCATGTTTCTGCATCTTTTGCAAATGGGCAAACTAGGCCATCTCCTGAACTTGAATTTAAGTGTATATTAATTAGTTAATAATGGTTTATATTGTATCTTTATCAAGTATTTATTATTAATATACATAATAACTGAAATATATTGGTAAACAAAGATAACTATGAAATATGGTTCTTAAAATGCGTATTTAATTTAGTGTTTTATAACTTTAAATCATTTCCTAGTATGGTCCTCTCTCTTCAGTCTTCACAGTCCACCCTCTACAGCCCCCTCTTCCCCTAGATCTCTCTGCAAAATCGCCGCTGTGCGCTTCTAATTCCAGCAGAGACAAACGGCAGCGGTAAGAACGTCTGAGACTGCCTCCGGGCTGACATCAAGAGAAAGAACAGGATTGATGCATCAATTGAAGAAGCACAGTCAAGCCGTTGATTGAAAATGTAGAGTCAAGCCGCCGGAAAATAGAGGGACCTGACCGGCTTATAGAACCAGTCTGGGACTGGACCGCTTTGTTTCAGTACGATTTTGACCGGTTAAAACCGTTGGTCGGTTCGAGACCGGTTTTACAACTGGGGTTGGACCGCTGAGGATCGATTTGCAGGACCGATTGGGGACCGGCGGACTGGACAGGGACAAGGACCGCAACCGGTCAGGTTTTTGGTTTTTTTCTTTTGCCGGTTTAGACCGGTTACGTTGTTTGCTGGGTAACGAAGCCCACACCACATTGTCAATTGATTATAAAAATTTTGCTCAAAGTTAGATCATGCTAAAAAGAAAAGTAAATTTAGAGACTTGGGGTTTCCACTTGCGAATATCAAATTTGAGTCTAAAGATGCAATAGGATGGATTGATCTGGTTCTGAAAGTTGGACTGAAGAGGGAGGGTTGTAAGCGGCCGAATCATTAGGAAGTCGTACTTCGAAGGTGAGATACTATAACACAATGAATGGGTCTGTGTTGAAGTAGTAGTAGGATACCAAAATGGTTATACTTTTTTATTGTATGTATGTGCAACTCTTGCTTTTCCACCATCATTCTCAACTTTTAAATAGATTTCATATTGACTTTCAACTCAGAGGTAATGTTAGTACCTCTACTTGCTCGTCACAATTACCATCTTCGCCCTTTTGTGATCATTAGAAGTATAAAACACTTGCTTGCATCAATCTTGTTTCTTTGGTTTCTAGTTCTCATATTTGAGCTACAAACAAAACAGATTAAAATTGCAGTCCATTACACTTTAGATCACTATCAACATCCAACTCTATAATACATTCTTCGCTATGCATCTACACATATCTACACCAAACGTTCATGTTTACACACACTTGTGAAGACAATCCCCGTAGATACCTTCATGTTCATCTACGAGATTTACTAGGACAGACTGTAAAGAACTGTCTAAAAGCTAAATAGGGATGCTACCAGGGTTGTAACTTTGAAGCAATTATGTTATAGATGTGCATTGGATTACATGCCATCCATCTTAATCAAAGATTTCTTTGAGAGGTTTATGATCGAGTCTGCGATCACTTTGGCACTTGATTTCATATAACCACCTGATACAAAGCCAGATTACCATGTCTTTCAATAGTTACCTTTTCTATAACGGTAGAAAAATACTAACAACGTAAGGAAGCTATATGGAAGTTTTTGAACCTGATGTCAGCATAACGAGTGGGATATTCTTATCACTTGCAAACCTGAATACCTTCTCATCTCTAACTGTTACCCCATGAGGACTAATCTGTTAAAACAGCATGGTACACATGTTGTAAATCATTGGCAGGTTATGAGTTATGACATATCTTAGCATTAATTCCTCTTGTATATATATTTGTCTAAAAAAATAGGACCCAATGGTTCAATGCGGAAAAAGCATATACAAAAATAAAAAATTCAATGGCCAAAATGGGATCGACATACCCTCAGTCTACCTAATGGATCACCATCTAAAATATCAGTTCCAGCATTGTAAATCACCAATTGAGGATCAAATGCATTCTCTGCAACCTAATATTTCGTTCTGAGGATCAATGACAGTTATTTGGAAAAAAAAAAACTATGTTTAAGGAAACATCTAGACAGCCCATCACCAGAATGAAGTCCCATCTCCATGGCAGAATGGGTGGGTCATGCAGATCAGGTAACTGGTCAAGATGAGTTCAGATGAAATGGCTTGAGTTTAGTGTGTACAGAAGTATGCCAGGTTGGTTGGATTGACCCAAAACATTTTTTCCAGTAATTATAAATAAACATGTTATAATAATTAGAAATTTTTGTAATTGTAATAATAATGATAATATTCTAATTCTTCTAAAATAAAACGTTATAGCAGTCTGCGAGCTTTAAAAAATGCTTTGGCCGACTTTATTCTTCTAAAATAAAACGATAAGCCATAACCCAGATTGACCGATTCACAAGTAAAATGGGTTGAAATTGCCACACTAAACCTCTGCCAGTTACTGCTTAAAAATTAATACTTACCTGAAGTGCTTCATCAAGCTTCATTAAGTACTCCTCTGTTGTGGTTCCACTCTGCTCACACGATATAATCATTTAAAGTTATGAATAAGAACAACTGATACATAAGACTAACATATGAAAAGACATACCGGAACTTCAACACTCTGGTCAATGTATCTCCTGGCCTCGTAATCCTAAATAAAATAACATCATGGTCAAGGGAAACAATCCCAAATAATCATTCTTGTTCTTTTGTTCTTTTTAAAATTATTACAGGTGATATAGGAGGAGGAAACTCACAAGTGGATAGATATAAGGATTATACATATCCAGAATATAGACTCTTCCTACAAGTAACCTGATTCAATGAGTTGACTGATTTGACCATATACCAAAATATGGCAAAGACAGATAGAAGTCATACTGTCATTTGAAAAATCCTTTTCATGACCATTTCCTTGATGAGCATCAAGATCAATTATCATCACCCTGCATATAGTTTACAGTTGAGATAAAATTAGCAATATGCTACGTGAGTTTTCATACGACTCCCATGAGGTTGCAAATACCTTGAAATATTAAGACGCATAAAAGCAAAGTGAATGCAAAGAGATATGTCAGCATAAGCACAAAATCCTCCTCCTCGATCTGCACAACAGTGGTGGAATCCACCACCTACATTGATAGCACACCCTCGTTCTTTAGCAAGCTTAGCTGCCAGAATAGTTCCTCCTACCTACATCAAATTGCTATTAAATAAAACTTAAGAAACAAAATATTGAAATCCCGCATTGTTACCTGTTTACGGAATGGGTAAAGGACTTTCTTCTGAACAAGGCAATTAGGGAATACTGCAACAGGAGGGACCTAAATTTACAGAAATCGAAAACAAAAAAATTCAAATTCATCAAAAAGCCACATGTAGGTCCATTTTCAGTTCCCACATCACTTCAGATTTAGATGGTCAAATGAGCCATGTATAACAGAAGTTGTAAAATCCAACATAAGGTTCTTTTATTGTTTTAACAAAAGAATGCCTATGACAAAAGCATATATAACTAAGGCTCAGCCACTAAGTGGTTTGCGAAAACATGAGAATATAAACCCTACCTCTGTAATCATGGAGACATTTAAACTGCTTTTGAGACTACTCAAGTATGATTCGGAATGCACCTGCCACACACACAAGAAAGTTAATTATAGAAAGGGTACATGTAAATGTGCTTTTTAGCGGTCATTTGAATAGATCGCCAGTAGAACTACTATCCCCTGTGCTTCATTGGAACAACAGAGGTCGAAAACATTAACTTCAATATCATAAGAGATGCAACATACCACTAGAAGATCATCCTTCATTGCTTCTAGAGGCTCAACTATACGATTTTTGTCCAAAACACCATTTGCAATGAGGAACTGGCAGATGCGACCCCATTTAGAAGAATCAAACGGGTGCCTGCAGTCGTTATATGATACATGAGTATACATATCAGAAAACATTCGTTTGCCAATGTTAGATATAAAATATATGAACACATGTATTCTTATAGAGTATAAATACTCTTGTACTGTATTCTAATTCTCATAACAAGAAATATGTAATACCCGAATTTCCAAAAATAAATAAAAGAATATTTCTCTGAGAAAATAATATTGTGTTGTTGTTGTGAAATTATTGATGGACTAGTTAAGTTTATTGGGTTGAACATGTATGTGTTGGGCTTGAATGAATTGATGGAAAGATATGGGCCTAAGGCCTTTTGAGATATATATATATATATATATATATATATATATATATATATATATATATATATATGTACAAGATTAGGGCACAGCCCCCAACACTATTTCAAAAGACTTGCTACTGTTACATTGAGAAAGAGAGTTTTAGTGTGTGCTTTGGTGTGTGCTTAAACCCACGAAAAAAGAAGAAGAAGGAGAGCCAAGAATCAGCTGAAAACTTGAAGAATTGTTGAAAGATTCATCAGGTAATGTTTCTTACCTCACTAGGATGTTGTAGGCATCAATTTTATCTTGTTTGGTTGATGATAGCATGATTTAGCATCTGGGTTTTTGAGTTATGGGTTTATGAAGAACAAGAGAAAGAAATTTAAGATATAAGCTTCAATACTTGATAAAATGTGTTTAAATCTTGAAATAAGTGTTTAAATGAATGGAGAAATGTTTTGAAACAAAGATAAAGTGTTTTGGTTAAATTTTGAAAGAGTTTGATTTTTGTTATGGTAGCTGGGTTTTTGAGAAAACGAACTGACAGGGAAGGTGGAGTTCCATGCGACTTTCGCATGGCTCCATGCGACTTTTGAGGAGTCCATGCGACTTCCATCTAGACTCCCAGCTATTCCATGCGACTTTATGTATATGTATGTGTATGGCTCTTCATGCGACCTTGTAGTGCCTCATGCGACTTTCAGAAACAATAGGAGAATGCTCATGCGACTTTCGCATGGGGACTCCATGCGACTGTCGCATGGGATGATCAATTGGCCCAAGTGTTTTCATCCAGCTCCCTGTTATGTAAATGGTTCATGCGACTTTTAGACACCAAGTTACTTCCATGTGACTTACACCTAGGCTTCATGCGACTGTCACCTACGTAGTAACACTTCATGCGACTTTCATGTTAGCCTATATGTATGTATATACATAGTTCATGCGACTGTTAGCAAATGCATAGCTTCATGCGACTCTTGGTGATGTACCATGCGACTTTTGTGAACTTCCATGCGACTTACTGATGAGGCATGCGACTTTCACACGGCCCAGGATGGCCATGCGACTTTCAAATTCCCATATGACCTTATGCATGGTCCAACGCATGAAACTTAGTAACGGGGTCCAGCGTGAGACCCGAATGAATTATGTGAATAAACGAACAAGGGATTCGTGCACGGTATTGATTTATTGGACTTATTGTAGGTGACGGTTGACTGGCAAGTAACCACAAGTGTACTAGTAAGATAAGACTGTGAGATTGAACTGCAGACAGGTGAGTATTCTTACTTACCATCTAAACCACATGGTGTATGTGTTGAATATGATACATGCTATATAATTGATGAATTGATGAACTGATAAAGTGTTATGCTATGATATTGATTAGACCGTTCACTTCGGTGACGGGAATGATGAGACCGTTCACTTCGGTGACGGGAATGATTAGACCGTTCACTTCGGTGACGGGAATGATTAGACCGTTCACTTCGGTGACGGGAATGATGAGACCGTTCACTTCGGTGACGGGAATGATTAGACCGTTCACTCCGGTGGCGGGAATGATGAGACCGTTCACTACGGTGACGGGAATGTTGGGACCGTCTACTACGGTAGCGGGAATGGAAGATGTAATACGAATGTGAAACACATGAGTAATGCCTTATGGTTGATTGTAAGTAAGCGTACTCGCTAAGCTTTGTGCTTACGGTTGTTGTTTAACCTTCTTTTCAGGTGGTGACCACGGCGGGGCTCCAGCACGCGGTTGGCTCATACTCCACGAGCTTCCACAATTATCAAACTATTTTGTGTTCCATGATGTATTTAAACAATTACATTTGAATTCTACGGGTTATCACCCGGGTTTGTAATTAACTTATACGATGCTTGATTTCGGTGAAGTATTAACAAGTACCCTTTAATTAATTGAAAAAAAAAATTGGGACGTTACAAAATACAATACAAATTGCTTTCTCTCTCTAAATTTTCAGTCCACGCCAAGTTAAGGAAACACTCTGAGCACAATAAACAAGCACATGAGGGTTAATTTGCTAGATACAGAAATAATTATACCAAGTTAAGAAGCATTTAATACCAAATGCATTACAGAAATTAGATTATCTGGGATGTGCTTGTTGAGTATACTAGATAAGGATGTAGCTAATCATTATCTTCATCACAGATAAAACCTTAGCTTGTTTCTAATGAGTGTAAGTACATATATTCACATACAAACATTATACCATTTTCCAAAGGACCCTACTAACTTATATCTTATAATCATTAGCACCCAAGGACATATTCAATAATCAATGGAACTGGCACTTCTGACTACTTGTCAATAAACTTCTTCTAATAAGCTATTTAATTCCCTTCTGGAGAACTGAAAATATGTATCAATAATGAAATTCTTTGGAACAAATCAACGATGAAATTAAAGTCGAGTTGTAGGTCTCTTCTTAATTCTCCAAAAGGAGGAAATCAAGCTTGACGACCAAAATCCGCAAGAAGTGGAATTATGCAGTAAGGTATAGGCATATACTTACAGTTTTTCAATCCCAAGAAAGGAAATATCGTACGAAGTGGAATAGACAACTGGAGCCTGATTAGAAAAACAAAAAACATATTAGAATTATGCAAAACTTTACAAATAAACATAGTAAACAATCAAATGCCAAGTTTACTTGATGAAATTTCACCGCAGGAATGAAATTAAGATCGGACTTGAAGTTTAATTTAAAATAAACAAAAAACATAATCACTCGACTACTTAATTTTGGATAACAAACCTTGGAGAGAGGTACATCAAAGTAGAGCTTGCTGGATAGAATTCGGTCCCGTCGACGTGTATCGGCGTCTTCGGTGGCGCAATTTGAAGAAGAAGCAGCGGATACTCCGGCGGTAGAAGGTTGAGTGGACATGGTGAGTGAGGGGAGGAGACAGACACAGACACCAATAGGGTTTGAGAGGAGAGATAAATGTGAGCCTACTGAGGCGGAGTAAGAGTAGATGTAGCGGCACCGGCAACGGTTGAGAGGCGGTGGTTTGGTGGTGGTTTGAGGATGGGTTGTACCAACATCCTTTCAGCGTAACCCGGACCAAACCGGATCGCAATTAAAATAACAGATAACTAAAATCGGTAAAAGCTAGAATCGAAAACTGAATGATATAAGGGAACCGGTTCTCGTTATTAACCGGTTATTTCGAGTATAAAATCGGATAAGACCGAAAATTTACTTTGGAATCGGTTTCAAGAGTGTGAACCAAAATAACCGATAACCGGTGAATATTTTTTTATTAAAGGTAAATGGTGATACATTTATATTAGTTGTTTTTTACCTATAAATTTTAACTAATAACCAAAAAACTAAATGTTTTAAAGTTAATACTAAAAATACTTGAAATCGTAAGTGAACATGCATGCATCATCAACACGAACTTATGACCAATAAACAATAGTTCGCGGACTTCGTTCTTACAAACAAATAACCATTAACCATATCGTCAAATAGTTCAATAACCAATAATATCACCAAAAATAATAGTTCATAGCCAATCATATGATAAATACAAAATTTTATACAGACCGGTTCCAGTTCTAAGACCAAATTACTCGATAACTGGTGGAACCGAAAGAACCGAAAACCGAAAATAAGATTTTAGGAGAACCGATAACTGGATCGAAAACTCTAATCTGGTTCCGGTTGAGTTTTTTAGTCAAAAACTCATCCTACTTTCTCCTCCCTCCTTTTTCATCTCTTCTCCTTTCTTTCTTTCTTTCTCACTCATCTCTCTCTTTTCTTTTTCGGCACTTGGATACCGAGTATGCTTACTTAGATTCAGTACCGCACAGCTATGGTGGTGTTTGATTTGGTATTGCACAGCCAAATAAGCATGCCGAAGATATGTTTATTGTACACCTTTTGCTTATAGAGTATAGGGTATATCTTAAGCATGCTCTTGGCATGCTCTGATGGAAGTGTGGTACCAAAACAAACACCACCCTGTAAGGAACGGTATCAAACAAAATAAATGGAATCGACATTTGAATGCTGAAGAGAGGGGAGAGTGAGAGATGAGAGAAAAGAGTAGAAAGGAGAGAAGGTATTTTTTTTTAACAAAAATCTTTGAAACGACTATTCAATATTCTATGGGGGTTTAAATTTGGGCTTAATATTTTCATGATTAGTACAAATAGATTTTATTTTCGTATAGTACGTGAATTTAAGCATGCGTTCAACACGAAATAGTCGCTTGAAGCATCCCAGTTCTAAGCTCCTCTCTAGTAATTATTTTCGTGATTGAATAAATAGATTTTCTTTTTGTGTATACAATGAGCAAGACAGATTCCAAGCAAATACATTGATTTTGCTCGGCACCTCCTTGAAACAATCGGCTTTAAATCCGCGGTTGTTGGCCAAATAATTAGTGTCGAGCGGTGATATGAGCGAAGCTACAGTGAAACATGGAGATTTTTCTAAGGATCAACTCCACTTTTCTATGAACTCCCCAGATTGATCTTCTGATTCCAAACAAAAGAGGGAGTTAAGATTAATGTTAACATCTTGAAATTACTTCCACATCGCTGTTATACTACCCTATGTTCCTGCTTTTTTTATAGTAAGGGATCGACCTATGATCTTCTAAAGTCGTATAAGGTGGAAATAATTGAACACCAAAGTACCAAACTGAGGATTTATCCATCTTTAGTCTCCACCATTATTTCGCTAGAGGAGAAACGCTACGTGATTTCAAACCCTCAACACCAAGTCCTCCCGTCTCTATAGTTAAGAGATCATTACATATGTTTGATGTTATCGGTGAATGGTTTAAAATCGATAGTCAATGTATCAAGTGGTTTCTACCATCTTTGAGATCATTACTCAAGACTTCATCTCACATTGACTACACACATACTTGTTTGACAAGAGAGTTTTGCCCCTATTATGACTTTGTATTGCTTGCTTATTTTAGAACTGATGATGAATTAATAAAATTGTTTTATACACTGTGTACTTATCAAAATATTTGTAGTTTAGTAGTATCAAGGTGTTTGATATGTGTTCCTCACGATCATTGGTTCTGGTCTCACCGATGTTCACAAAAAAAAACTTTGTATGTTTGATAGCAGTATCAATATTTGTAGTCTAGCAGTTTTTTATTCATAATACTTTTTTACCTTTTTTTAACCACTTCGGTTTAAAGAAAAGGGTTAAAATTACTAAACATGAAAAACGTATATCAAATATTCCATTATGACGCATAATGTTTACAAAAAGGTTTTGTATGGGTAAAAATTTAATTAAAAAAAAGAGCATAATGAAACATTTTTGTAATCATTAATGAGTATAATGACATGCCTTTGTAAATATTAATGATATAATGAAACCTTTATAAACTTGATATGTACATTTAACGTAGTAAAAACAATTTATAAAAAATACTGAAAACGAATTATATTTTATTCTATTTTACGTACTAAAAACAATTTTAAAAAATACTGATCTTGGTAAACAAATTAGTGAATTACAAATACCTCGTCACTTTTTTTGGCACTTATCAGAAGACAGTTTGAATGCTTTTACCAATAATCAAACTATTTTTATCAATTAATATATTAATCAATCATTAAAATGTTTTACAAAACATTTTAAACTGCAGCTAATTAATATACCTACTTGTTCATAAAAAATAAGCTAGTGGTAGTCAACCAAAAGATCCCTGTAAAAGATGAGATGCATTGATTCACTAAATTCCTAACTTTAATTCAATATTTATTAAAAACGAAGATTCATTTTATTTAGTCATGATCTTGTACACACACACACAAAATACAAAATTGTGAATCAAGGTTACATTTGACCCAATTAGTTGATAAGATTCCTATAATACTACTTTCAGCCAAAAATAAACCTAGAATTGCAAAAGGATAATCACCTTTAAACATTACAGATACATTTTCACTTATCTACTAACAAACAGCTAGTTACACAAACAGTGGTATCTGAAGGTAAATCAAAACAGCCATAACCTTATTTAAGAAAGTCAACCGGGTCAAACGGTTAGTTTCTCAGAACATAAATGTGCCTTAGCTAGGCTCCATACTTGGGGGCCTTCCAAAGCTTAAACGCAACTTCATGAAGAAATCTATCAGCTGGTATTGTCAGGTTTCCACCATTCTGCATCAACATATAAATTACCAAATTATATCGCTAACACCACATATTGCACTTTCCTTCTACGAAATCATTTGTGAGATTTACTTTCTATCCAAAATGGAGCGCATTACGATATGAGTTTTGGAACTGATTATTACAACCTAGAAGTCGCAATACACACTGTTCTTAATGTTTGGGTAAACATAATATATGCTGCTTTTGATTAGTGTCTTCGCGTCTGCAACAAACTAAATTTACCCATTTCACAAATCAGCATTCAGTTTTTTCACTGAAGATGGTTATCTTGGTCATTCATCTATTAATACCTACCTGAAATAATCAGAACTTGTCAAACTAACAACGAGCATACCCAATCCAACCTAAGCGGGTACGGATGAGGTAACATGTAGATAGTAATACCTTGGAAGGACCTTGCAGTCTTTACATGACCTAAAATCTCGCTTAAAGTCAATTTATATGCAATGTCCCCCACTTTGGAACGTAAGGCGTCTGTCTTTTTATAGAAAGATAGACGTCCATTGGAATCACCCCTTGTCCTCTGGTACCCCTCTAGGCCCATCTAAGGAATTCAAGAATCTCCATTTTTCTGCATGGATGTACCTAGATAAGCATATATGCAAACGACCTTAACTATCACTACTATGACTACTTTAATTGCCATAATCCTATCACTGCATCTTTTCATTCCAACTACCCTGTCTTTTAGTCGCTCTATTATAGAACTTATAATGACTCGTACAGCGTTTCTTGCTACTCCTATGCATGAATTTCAAAGCTTGAAACCATTTCTCTCTTTGAAAGCATGTGATATCCACTTTCTCTTTTTTAAAGTACCTAGCAACTCATAAAACTTTCCAGTCAAAGTCCAGAGTCCCTACATCCAGCTGCCTATTTGAACCTTATAGCTGCTATCCCTCCTCCTAGTCATTAATCACACTCCATCCTCTAGACTCTTGACATGACCTCAATTGACCATGGTTCCTTTGCTACTCTTTCTTACTTGAAACATATGACCTAAGGAAAATCCAACACCTACTGCTGATCATGTACCCAAAAAAAAAAAAAACAAGCAGGTATAGAAATAAATAATCATTACTAATAACTCTGGGCAAAAAGCCAAAAACGAATACAAAATAACACGTTTGACCAAAATTTTCCAATATTCACTAAAAGGCAAGTTTATGTCCGTCAAACTTTTATACAAATCTAGACAAAATACAAATTAATTATTTGCTTTATTCTAAAAAAGGGCTTGACACATGGTTGATAATTGTCATATGCTAATTAATTAATCACTAATTAAATAATTAATCAAATTGGCCAATTACTTAATTACGAATTAGTTAATTCATTTAATAGTTAGTTAATTAACTCCACACTAAAATTGACATATAATTTAGTAATTTACTACATAATTACTAAATAGTTGATCAGTTTACTAATTTGTATATTAACTCAGACACTAATTTTTAAATCACTAAATACTTGACGTATAATTAGTAAATTACTTATTTAAGTAACTAACTAACCAATTAAGTAATGGTTAGCTAGTTGATTACTTTACTAATTACTAACAAACACAAAAACTAGTTATTTGATCACAAACAAAAATTAACTCCTAGCCAAAAAGTATACCAAAATAAGGAGGATTCTTTTTGTTGTTTTCTTTTAATCTTGAAAATTCTTAATAAAAAGTGTCAATTTCATTGAAACAAAGAGTTAGGGTACGATTTCATAAAAACTGTCAAATTTTCTGGTCACCGGCACAAACTCGGGAGATCACTTTTCCGGAGGCACCCCTGAAAACTCATCAGAAAACACTGTGGAAAAGATTAACCTGCTATTGCCAGAAAATTGAGACAATGTTCGTGTCGAATGGTGGAGCAATAGAAGTCATTAACAAACTAAAAAAAACCTAAAATTTGACAAAGTCAAACAACTAAAGCACATACATTTATTTTCAACAACCTCTATTTTGTTACAACTGATAACATGGTTCCAAATACTCGACATCACTTTCAAAACACGCATCCAAGTATCCCATATATATGTAATGACTTTGTATCTAAAAAAAGAAGTTGCGCTGGTTTTCCTTTTAAGAAACAGGTATGGTGTATGTCTTATTGCATGCAAAAATATTGAACAAGCTTTCCATGTGAAAATAATGAATAATTTATATGGAACTTGTAAATAACATATATTTAATTTGAGTTCTTACCTCCATAAAATCTTGAAAAGAGAAGGCTTTCACCGTATCCTTCCGAGTAACAGCATCTTGCCATTGAGCAATCAACATAGGGCAAAAATCTCTGTTAAAAAACAGTAAAGTTAGAACAATCATGAACCATCAGAAGTTTGTAAAAAATTTATTTACAATTTGCTTGTTTACCTTACATTAGTCCTCGGATTGCTACCTTTCATTGTATAACTTTGACGAGGGTACAGTGAAGCAAAACCCGATTGCAAGATTCCAATTTTGTTTGGAATTTTAAAATTGGACTCATCATCTTTTAAGGTATCCCCATAGCTTAACACAACAGACAAATGAAGTCGAGAAGCTATCTGGGATTTAGTTTCCGCTTTGGATATTATCTCACCAACCAATGAGTTAATATATTCCATGTATTTAGTAACTGATTTTTCTTCATGAGCTCCAACATGCACAAAAACTAAATCAAACTGACTTGTATCTAAAACTTTATCTTCTTGAAATCCAAGCTGATTCAGCAACCCGTTAGCAACAAGATTGGCGGGTGACTCGACAAGTGAACAATTGTTGTTAGTTAACTCATTTAACTGCAACACAGCAAGACCAAGTTTGCCTCCGCATGCTTTTAACCTTGTATTTTCAGTAATTAAAGCTGCTCTAACTCCCATAAACCTATTTTGATCAAAGACCATAGTTTATATTCGTGATCAAAGCAGTCCAATTCATAATTGAGTTCATATATAAGTGCTATTGTGATATGACCTCTCTGATATAGACGGTGTTATGCACTTGTCTTGAGAGTCTACACTCTGGAAAATGTAGAAAAAGTGCAAGGAAAGATGACAAAAGTCAAAAAAGTACAGATAAAGAAATCAGCCTTCTATATTTTCTAATAAAAAATACTGAGAACGGAAAATCTGACCAAAGTGGTATAATCTTCATATGCATCAACTAAATTCAGAAATTCTCCAATTGTTCGACCATTCATATTTTCTGAAAAATCATGTCCAAGTAAATTTAGTAAAGACACTACCACAAACAAACCACATCCAAATTTCAACGAAAATATGAAAGTATTTTGAAGGCAAAAATAGATAAAAATAGTGAATGTCCAAGTAGCTCATGGACTAATCAGTTGCCTTTGACCCAACATCTTGAAGTAGTGATTGTGGGTTCAAGACTCACGATTAACATGGTGTGTATTTTGGCCATTTGAAGCACAAACTTGAAGTTTGTCAACTACAAAATATGATCTTGCAAGTCCTCTAACAGATTCATTACCTCTACCTCTTAATCTGGTGGATTTTGCGCCCCTATGCCATAATTACTTAATCAATTTAAATACATGTAAACCAAGTTCATTTATAAAATACTCTGAATATTGTTATTAAGTGTTCAGAAAACTAAGCATCTGCCTGTCACCTATCACCGACTCACCGCCATGAAAAGGAATCCAGATCTGTTTTGGTGTGTTTGGTCAGAGACGACTTTGCTACTGATTGAACAGGCTCTTGGTTCTTATTTCTTAATATCTTTTTTTTTCCAGCTCGATTTGTCATGGATTAACAGCTGATATGTTGGTTTTTAAAACTAGTCAATACTTTTGCTTCCAAGAATGCTAGAAGAATGGCACTATTAACGAAATGAGTTACCACATATGTGACTATCTTAAGTGGATGCACTTTGCCATCATTGTTTTACTGTTCTTCGATGCATAAAACAATTTTCACATTGTTATCAAACCTTTTTTACATAAATTTATATTGTTAACATTTAGGGCCTACTTTGAAATTATGACTCAAACCCACTGAAGTTCTTGGGATGCCCTGTCGTTGTACATCAATTCATTTTGCATTCTTTCGTTTCCTTCACTTTTACCCAAGAAAGATGCAGATCCCAGGAGACATTCAGAAGAAAATGATAGTTTTGGGCCAAGAATGCTATTTCAAGGTCTTTTATCCACTTAAATTCATCCTCTGCAAAATAGAAGACTGGACAGGACACTTCAAACATCTCCTGGAACTAAAAAGCTCTATTATCTTTCAAGTTCAATTCAAAAGGCATTCCAGGAGATCACATGGTGCAACATGCATGAAATATGTCACAAATAGGAGCACGATTTCATCCAAAACACAATTTGAATACTTCAAGAACAAACTTTGTTCCTGTCTACATCCTAGCCTACATGAATCAGAGAACACATCTGCACAAATTTCATGAGCATATACTATAAGCAACTGAATCTTTGTTTTGCTAGGAATATAACCAATATCCATATTTCTCTAACCAATCTTTATCGTCAATAACAATTTTCCTAGGATCAGTTTCCCATAAATCTTATCGCTCATTAAGATATGCATTCCCTGTACTGGATAAGCATTTGTTTCTATCTTAGTTAAATGTAACCCTACTTGCTTTAGAAGACTTATCCCTATCATTTGGTAGTATTCCCTCATAAACATAAGCTTAAAGCATATACAATCTACAAGTAAATGCATGTTGATTCCAGTCACTTGAAGTCATATCAAGTCAGCATACCAATTTATCAACCATAACTAATTGATGTGATATTTATTAAACCTGATAGCATGAAAATAGAATAAAACAAAAAAGATAAGAAATTCCCATTTCCTAAACCAATCTTCCTTGCATGCCCTTGATCTCTTATAGCCATTTCAATCAAAAGTTAAAGATTCTTCAAAATGTCAATAAATCGGTTGGTTAGAAATCAAATTAATCAAACAATAACACCCAAATGAAACATATGCACATTATGAAAAGCATATTGAAATTATGGAGGAAAGAATAATTAGAGTAAAGATACCTGTTGAAGGGAAGTGAGGAAGTGATAAGAAGCCACATAAAGATTTAGATGCTAAGGAATGAAGATGTGTGTGAGTAGGGTTGACGAATCGAGCCAATCCATCGCCGTACAACACCAAGCCCCTGCTGGGTTTGTCAGCCATGAGATGATTGAACCAGGAAGGAGAAAAGGGGTCGCGTTGATTCTCAGATGGTGGGATAAAAGAGAGCGGGGAGTTATTATCAGCCTATTTAGAACTTAGAAGCCGTGAAGCAGGAGTCAGGACATCCCCTTTTTCTTGATTATTAGTTTTATTTGTTTTTATGAGAAATGTTAAATATAGTATTAATTTAATTTATAGTTATGAGAGATAATTTATAGCTATTAGATTTTAAGATTGTATAGATTCAATCTTAGATTATAATCAAAAATTGATATATTTGTATTAAAGATGGCATTTATGACTTTTTAACTATTGGTCCCCACTTTCTCTCTCCTCTAATTTATTTAAAATTAATTATCTTACAAACCGTTAATCGTTAGACGAAACGAATTATACCATTGCGATCCTCATGTTCCCCTATTTTATCAGAGAGGTCACTTGATATACTTTCGACAAAAATTTTTTTTCTTATTTTGTTAGATTGGATTTAAATTTTATTAAAGTATAATCACATGTGATTCACAGAGGTGTGATCAATATAGTCTTTATAAAATTATAGTTTGGTGTTTGATAATCCGGCGAAATTCTATGGTTTAGTAACAAAAAATCAACAATTGAAAGTGATTCTAAGTTATTAGTTGTTTCATAACACATGTGATTATCTATATCTTATACATGCACATAATTACAGGTGATTTGATTAAATGTAGCATTTTTATGTCACGTATTTGACAGAATCAATCACATGTGATTGCGTATTCAATCACATGCGATTGCGTATTCAATTACATGTGATTTTGTACAGAATCACATATGATTGAATACCAAAAACATAAGATTTGGTATTCAATCACATATGATTGCATATTTAATCACATGTGATTTTGTACAGAATCACATGAGAGTTTGTACAGATTCACCTGTGATTGAATACCAAAAAACATGATATTTGGTATTCAGTCATATATGATTGCATAGGGGATTGTTCAAACGAGAACAATTCTTATTACGAGAACCAATATAAAAGACATCGAATTCGAAGGAGAACACATCTGGACCTTTGATAGAGGAGATATGGTGTTGCTAGTACACAATATATGCATTCATGGGTAGACAATGCAATTGGATTGGGTGAAATTGAATATGTACATACATGTATAAACGGTTTTAAGCAAACGGTTGACTTTTTAAGTAAACATTCAAAATTAATAAACGTTAAATGATATACAATTTAAGAAGATAAAAAATTTAGTAAAACAACACATGTAATATTGTTATGAATCACATGTGATTATACACTAATAAAATTTAAGTCCAACCTAATAAAATGAAGAAAAAAAGTTTGTCAAAAGTATATCAAGTGACCTCTCTAATAAAAAAGGGGAACACGAGGATCGCAACGGTATAATTGGTTTCATCTAACGATTACCGGTTTGTGAGATAATTAATTTTAAATAAATTAGAGGAAAGAGAAAGTGGGGACCAATATGCAAAAAATAGAATTGTCCTTCCTTAAATCAATTTTAATTATTATTTAAGATTAAATTTAGACCATTGACTTGAAATCTAATGGCTAAAAATTGTCCCACATGACTATGCTTTTATTAAGGACTATATTGAACAAAACCCTTGTTTTTATAACCGGTTAATTGGTATTTGTATATTAGTCTTTTATTTTTTAAATAATGTTTCAAAAGAAATATTTATTTGGTTACAAATTATATATTTTTGTGTAGTATAGCAGTTAAGTATAAATAACTGTAAGTTATTACTCAACGTTTTTATATAGTTTAAGATTTTTAGAGGTTCATTTTTTAGTTTTGCCCGTATCTCGAAAATATTATAGACGCCCCTAGAGTACACTTACTTATAGTGAAATTTGTCACGCTAACACACGTACCTTTGTAAGTTCTTTTGTGTTTCCTATTATTGTCAACCATTAATGAAATTTTCCGTGGTCGTAATATAGCAAGATGATGTCTATTGAATCATGTGAACCTTTGTGTGTGTTTTTCAATCCCTTTGCTTCCACATTTTTGCTATATCCATCTCGAATAGACATAATTTAATAAATGTTTCCACACCTAGTTTACTCATAGATTTATGTAATTGAAAGTATTTTTCTTAGGACATTGATGGCTAATTACATGCATCTATTTATGGATTTCTTCTTGACCACTCCAACTAGCACTTTACATATATGTTTGTTATAAAAAAACCCTTATGGTTCGTTTGGTTCGCGAAATAGATATGAAGAAATTGAAATTTCACCAAAGAATTGAAATTCATAGAAATTTGAATTCATAAATATCGGAATTCATGAAAAACTATATTTTGTTTGGTAAGTAAAGACGAGAAATATAATCTAATCAACAATAAACTAATCTGATATATATAAACCAAAATAAATTTATATTATCAACCGCCCACCACCCCATCCGTCACCACTCCACACCCTACCCCACCCCCATCACCCCACCCTACCCACTCCACCTCACCCTTACCCAGCCCTACTATACACCACCTTATCTCACCCTACCCCACTCTACCCGTCTATCTACCCATACCCTAGAGTAAGGGTATATTTTGAGTAAAATAAAGTAGGATAGCTTGGGTATGGGCAGATAGTAGGTGGAGTGGGGTTAGATAGAATAGGGGTGGATTGTGGATAAGTTGGAGTAGGGTGGGTGGGGGTGGAGTAGTGGTAGGTAGGCTAGGGGTGGGGTGGGTAGGGTTGATAGTAGGTAGGTATGGTAAGGGTAGATAGTGGGTAGGTATGATGGGTGTGGGGTAGGTATGGGTAGATAGTGGGTAAGTTGGATGGGTAGGGTGAGAGTAAGGTATGGTAGTGGTAGGATGGGGTTTGGTGGGGGTAGGGTAGAGGTGTGGTTAAGGTAAGGTAGAGTATGGTAGGATGGGTGGTGTGTGTAGTGCTAGGGTATGTTACCTAGATGAGTGTAAATCGACAAGAAGGATGGAGGCGGTGGTGGGGTGGATAGGGTGGGGTGGGTGGGGTACGGTTAGGGTAAGGGTGAGTAAAGCGGAGTAGGGTGAAGTGGGGTGAGGGTAGTGCGGGTCAGGGTCCTGGTAGGGAGTGGGGTAGGGTAAGATGGTAGATTAGACGTAGGGTAGGATGAGAGTAAGATAGGGTGGTAGAGAAGGGTAGAGTTAAAATAGGGGTAGGAGACAACTATTATGTTTTAGGATTTCTTTGAAATTTGTTGAATTTCATATATTTGAAGAAGGAATTTCCAATTCTTTCATTTCAGGAATTCATTTCAAATTTCATTCCACCAATTCCGTAAAAGAAAAAGCTCATATAATTTAGGATTTGTCTATTCAATTCCATCCATTTCCTCTAAACTAAATGCCCCCTTGGGGTCTGTTCGGTTCGGTGAATTACTTAGGAATTCTTAAAAATTGAAATCCAATTCCACAAGATTCCTTTGTTTGGTTCAAATATATGGGAAAAAATGATTCCTTTGTTTGGTTCAGAAACATATGACGAACCAAAGGCCACCTTAGAATCATACCGCACCCCACGAGAAAAATAAACCCTCAATATTCTATTTTCAAACAACAAATCTTCGTCATCATCATCCATGTCACAGTTTCCTAGACAAAGTATAAGCTAAACTTTAACATACGATGATAATTCATATCGTTTTTGGGTTAGCAAATTCATATATCTTCACACTAATCTAGTATGTTTAAACAATCGTGTTAAAAGGTACAAAACCTAACTTAGACATGCTTATTAAACGATTTGGCCATGTCAACCCGTTTACGACTCTAAACTAGAATCAAAAGATAGTAAGATACAATAATTACTAGAGGGTGAGCGTCAAAGTACTTTGAATGCACAGTAGTAAATATTACGCGGTAAACATAATATATTAAAAATATATATATGTTATATATTAAAGACGTAAACGTAAGCCAGCATTAAATGAATTTGAAATTTTAGAAGAATGAAATATAAGTTAAAATTTTAGATGGGTTGAAAGTGAAAACGAGCTAACAAGGTTAACCCAACCGCATTAGCTGTGTCAATCCCTTATAATCCTATCCCATTCAACCCCAAACCAAACCCGTCAATTTCGTGTCATGCTTTTTTTTGTCATACTATAAGTTGGCACCCCTGCTTTTACCTCTTCCTTAATAGAGTTGTAAACAAGATGAGCAGGAGTCAAGTTTGTTTAGGATTTTCCAAGTTCAAGCTCGGCTCATTTAAGATATATAAAGTTCAAACTCATCTCATTTAAGCTTAACTAAACTCGTTTAGGCTTAGTAATTATTTTAGAATTTTCAAAAGGATAAATATAAATACAAACATTAAACAAGGCGGAAGCTCGTGCTTGTTTACTAATCAAGCTTCATCTCAAACCCAAGCTCGTTTCAAAGTTTAACGACTTGAGCTCAGACTGCTCGTAATTAATTCAGCTCATTTACACCTCTACTCTTCAATAGAGGCCAGTGGATTGGAACCATGGGGCAGTTAAGTCTATACTGAAAGCTGGCTCCTTTACGACTGAAAAAGTTAAAAACACATCAAATGACTAATCACCCTCAAATAGGCTTAAAACTTTAGCAACCAAATACAAGAAAATGTTTGAATGTAAGGCTTTGCAAATTTTTGAGATTGTCATGACAAAATGTACAAATTACAACCCTTTGAGGCCAAAAGAATGAAAGAAAGATTGAAGTTTTTGCAGAGACCACCAAGTGTTTACAATTTGGAAGCGGCAATTGCTCCCTTAATGACCTCCCAACCATAAACCATTCTCTCTTTTCTTCTTTGTTAACAATTATTACATAGACTAACTTTGCAGCGAAATTAATCAGTCGGCTCATTTTGAGTGCATCGAATCTGGCTTGGCTGTGCTTCGTTCTGTCTTTTAAAGTGAACCAACACTTCCCAATCCATCACTCTTTTCTTTTTACCTTTCTTTTTTCTCTTTTTTTTTATCTTTTAAACTGCTACAACAGTTGCTTGGCTGTGCTTCGTTCTCCGTCTTTTAAAGTGAACCAACACTTCCCAATCCATCACTCTTTTCTTTTTACCTTTCTTTTTTTATCTTTTTTTTTATATCTTTTAAACTGCTACAACAGTCTTTATGAATACATACAACATTTTCCCAAAGCTTTACTATTATTGTTCGTTTATACGAGTTCCTATTCGTTCCACTGAAAGACGCCTAAGATTTCTGAGTCGGGCAATGATCTCTTTGAAGGACGGCCGGGTCTGTGGATCACTGCACACAACAAAGTTGACCAGTCAACAACTCAAACTACCTATTTGATATCAAGATCGTCTATTTCTACCAGGCGCATAATATTCAATTGTTCTATTTCCATGATTTATTCAACTAAAAGAGCATTGGGACTTACGGACGCCAACAATCAGTTATGATAGTTGCAACCACAGGATCAACGGTTTGAGGAACGTCAAGGTGTCTGTATTGAAAGCCAACAGCACCAACAACTTGCATTGAATTCATCTCAGTCCAAGGTATACGCAAAGTTGCTAACTCCCATAAAACTACACCAAAGCTATATACATCACACCTGCAATACCAGTCCATCTGTTCTTTTAGCTAGATACTGAAAGTAGATAAATATATTTATTTAAATGTAAATTTCATATAAGAGGCCACTTACTTCTCATTGGATGGTTCATTCCTCAATACTTCTGGTGCCATCCATTCAGGCTGCAACACAACAGGGGTTATTGATAACTTCTTCGGTATATAGATAAAAATAAATGGATCTTTAGTACAGAACATACAGTTCCAGCAGTAGATTTTGAAGACAGAAAAGTGTTGTGTTTCATGCGCGACATCCCAAAATCACATACCTGCATACACAAGATATTTCAATGCCAATAAGGACATAATCCATCTATTTTATGAACATGATATTAGTATGCTTAACTTTTGTAATACTAGCAATAAATCTCTCCAGTTATGTAAATATTAAAATATAAAGTACAAAGTAAACCTGACAAAGAAACATACAAACCTTAACAACCCAATTTTTATCAACAAGAAGATTTGGAGTCTTCAAATCCCGATGCACAATAACTGGATTGCTAGTGTGCAAATAATTCATTCCTTTGGCCTGCAAACATTTCATATAATTGTAAGAAGATGGAAACAAAAAGAGAATAGGGGAATCACTCCAGATCTTTACCACATCGAGAGCCATGCGCATTCGTCTCTTTTCATCAAGTTGGACATTTGGACGATGCAGCAACTTATATAAGCTACCCCTGTATATTATAAATCATAATAATATGAGAAACGGCAAGAATATGCTGGAAATGAGAAATGATTCAGCCACTAAGAAGTTAATGCACCCAAAAACAAAATCAAGTATTAAGAAGATTACAACCAAGAAAAACCCAAGTCTTCAAGGAGTATATGTGATATACAAGTAGTATAATGATGTCATAAGAATGGCCAAACAGAAGTGGAGGGAGAAAGCTAGTCAGGAACTCCCACAAAATTAAGCATCCTTACTATTTAAAATAAAAATAAGATTCTGTTATATCAAGGAGAAAGTAAGTAGGCTTTAGAGATCCGGTTTCAACACAGAAATGATTTTCCACAATGACTATCCATTGTGTGTGGCCCACCCACATACTTCTTATCCTAGATATCAATAGGCAAGTCAAGACTCAAGCAACTATAAGTCGTACAAAATATGAAATTCAAACAAACTCCACCTTGGTAGAAATTCTGTCAGTATGGAAAGGTTTGGTGGACGAGTAACTGCTCCCATGAAAAGAACAACATTAGGATGTCTCAGCCTCAACATGATCTCAACCTACAAAAACCAACAATTTTGTATAGTCAATGCCAGGGTTATTTCAACTCCAACAAATGACAGCTTAAAAGTCGTTGCAGCACTTACTTCGCCTTTAAACTGAGATAGTGCATCGCCTGAGATATCCTGGTTCATGAACTTTTTCACAGCCACCTCCTGTTAGAAATACCATTATACAAAAATTAAAGAAACCCTAACTAATCCTAGCGATTAGAAGATATTTTTACAATTTAGAAATCATGTGTTCTAAGAACAATCAAAAGCAAATTAGTATTAGGGCCAATGAAGCTGCAGCCACTTAAACCAAAACTCACTTTCTAATCTCAAGAGCAAATTTGTGCAGGATCAGTCTCAATAAAGAAAAGCTGAGCAGATAGATGAACAATAATCAATCAACCTAAGCAGTAAATATCTTTTAAGGTATGAGAGCATATTTTTAACCAATCGAAGAGTAAATATCTTTTAAGCAACCTCTTGCTCTAAAGCATTACAGTAGAACTACATGGTAATCATAACGTTTATAAGATAGCAACTTACAGTTCCATTCCATTCTGAACGATAAACCTCTCCATAAGAACCTGGAAGAGAGAAATAATGTAAGATTGTTATGAAGAATAAGATCTCATTCGCAACATCACTATCTGAAGCATGAACTAAAATATACAAAACACTGAATAGGAAGGAAAAGGGGCATAGAACCAACCAAATATTGTCAGAGGGTTTTCCACATGATGTATAAGGAAACAGTAAACAAGCTTTTCACCACAATTTAAAGTAAACAATATGTCCTCACTGATTCAAAAAATGCATTCACATCTTTTCCACGTTTTTTTATAGTTATTGCAAATGATCTGTCAAATTTGAAGTTCACTATGTTTCAAGGAAGACTGAGTTTAAATTGCCAAAGAAAAGAAACTGAAGCTTCACTAGATCTTGGCTTACCATAGGAAAATGTTGGGTGATTTGAAAATAAGAATTTATTTAAAACTATATATTCACGAATCCCAGTAACTTGAAGCTGAAGAACCACTCGTTGTGGAACAACATTTTACTGCATAATTAGCTCGCTCCATACATGCACTTAGCAACATGAATCAACTTTTGCCCTGCTAATGATACATACTAATAACCCAACAGGATCATACATTTAAGGTTTTCTCAAAACGTGGTATGACCACGGTTTAATAAAAATTGTGCCGAAGGAGCAGTGAAGCATTTTTTAAATCACATCAGGCAACCATAAGTGCAAGGAGGTGTGTGGCTCCAGACTTCCCCTGAAGACTTCATGTATATGCTAGGCTGGTAATAGAATAAAGGAAGAAATAACAATCTAACTACCTTTCTAGACCCGTCCATTTTGATGCCTGTTAATTTTGAGGCATAAGAAGAGAAATTCCACAAACCAAACGTTCCAAGCCCCAGAAATGTAAGTGAATCAAGAAACAGATTCCAGGGATTCCTAAACTATTTTGTTCATCTTATATGCTGATACTGTGTTCGTTATTATAAACTAACTTGGTTCTATATCTTCAACTTTGTTCTCTTGACTTCTATATTCATTCATCGACTCATAGTAGATAGTTAGATGTTCTTCACAACTTCATGTAACTCTAAACTGTTGTTCTTCATCTTCTCTGACCTGCTCTTACCTAATTGATACTAATCTGAGCCTTGTCAATGCAACAACTAATTCTACTACTTTAGCTATTGAGTCAGTACTTTAGCTACTGTTACAACCTGGCCCTTGTGAACTGACCTATTGTTGATTGACTAGTTCTTTAGCTACCGATAAGTAATTACTAAACTGATAACTAAACCTTTATGCTAGTTCTTTAGCTACTAACTAGGTCAGATGCCCGTGTGATATACGGGTTGGTTTAAAAAATGATAAATATTAAACATTAATAAAAAAATATTAAATAACTATAAGACAGGAAACAAATGAGAATTTAAAAGGATGATAAATAATAAGAATTTAAAAAATAATATGTTCAAATAGTAAAAAAATATTTTTATACTACATGGTTTAAAATTTAATCAAATGATCAGGGGACGCTCAATTAAAAAATAACTACCGATTCAAATGGTTATAATACTTCTATAGCCTAAATGGTTGTCAAATTTAGTGCCATTTTTTTAGTAGTGAAATAATCTATACAAGCATATCACAATTTTGAAAAAGTAAAAATTAAATGATCTTTGATAATATTTGAATTAATTGATTATCGTTGTTTAATTAGGTCAATCTATTAGATAAGCAGATCAAGCTTTGACATTTTAAACTATAAAACATAAGTTGATCAGATCTACCAAGATTTAAAGTCAAAACTGATTTTAATTTTGATCAAATGAATAGCTATGATTGCTCAACTAAAACATGTTGTTGATTTTGACTAAATGAAGGGTCAGAATTGTCTAATTATATTGATTAATGTTAGTCTTTTCTTAATATTAAGAGATTAGTGGATAGACAGATTTCTAAACTGTTAATGCCAGTTCTTTAGCTACTGATTAGTAATAAAACTGATTCTTAAACTGCTATACTAGTTCTTTAGTTACGGCTGTTGTTAACTGTTAAGTAGAGATTACTAACCGGATTATGCTAGTTGACTAATTTTTACTAACCTGATAATGCTAGTTGACTAGTTCTTTAGCTACTACTTAGATAAGTTTGGTATGTAATTGAAATACTTGGTGTTTAAGCACGTGCAAGGTAGATAATGTGGTGTAGAAGTAACTTATAAACATTTTCTGAAGCGTGTGTGCCTCGTGTGTAGATTTATAAAAAATTGATTTAATCTTACCTATATTGATGCACTAAGTGCTACAGAAAAATAACATTATCGTCAAAAAAAATATAAATTCTTTGATTTTATCTTACCTATACCAATGCGCTCTCCAATCTGAAGATCCTCCCACAGAATCTCCCACTCAACTGCAGTAAGACTAATTCCGTCTTTGCGCGACGTAGAAGCTGTTGGCTGCTGCATAGAGGATGTCTCCATTAAATCCGTATCTAACTTTTTAGTTTTTTTCCCACCTTTATGAACGTTTTCTTGGCTTTCCAATGGCTTCACTGAAGAGAAACAAAGATTCATGAGTATGTATCGTATCTAGGATTCTTGAAATCATTATAGAAAGACTAGCAAAACCTTACCAACTTTGTTATCAGCCTGGACTTCCTCACTAGCACTATTACAAACATTTAAAAAACTGTTACTTTCACTTGTAGATTCAGAAGGTAAATTGTATCCGGTATTATTTCTTTTGGGCATTAGTTCTTGTTCAGCTTGTAACCCAGTAAGTATAATGTTTACATTGTCGTCATTAAGAGCACTATTAACCCCAACATTCAACATGTCGGCATCTAACAAATGAAGCGTTTTTGTACATACTTGTGATTTACCCTCTTCCAGGTTATTTACATTTAAAAGAGAATCAAAAGATGCTCCTCCATCTTTTTTTAAGAGAACAGCATGGAGCCTTTGAGCAAATTCTGGGTTTTTTGCAGCACTTATGACACAATCAGACACATCTTTAATCTGCAATTCTTGTGCTGGGGATGCTCTCTCACCACCAGTACCTGATGGGCCTTCATGTGACATGCTGAGAGATGGAAGAAGCTGGCCAAAATCATACTCAAACCTCTCGGTTTGATTTCTCTCCAGAACATTTCCCTTTGATTGGGAGCCTATAAAAGAAGCTACTTCAGAACCTGAAATCCCAACTTTCGCAACATTCTCAGATTCAGGTGTAACTGACACCGAATCTGTGGCTAATTCAATCAACGGAGATGGATACCCCAAACTGGGTAGATTACAACTTTGGACCTCCGCAGGGATTAGGGTTCCTGGAGCACCCATTAGATCAATAATGTATTCACTGCATCAATAAAAGAAAGGATTCTATATTAATTTTTAATTTTTACAACATAGGGTCGTCTGTGCACTGTGCTATGCCTTGTAAGACTACAGCATCTGGTAGTAACTAATGAAACTATTCCTTAGATATAACCATAGCAGCCACATATACATGATTGCAACTTGGTTCCTCAAACTTTTATTTGGAAAATGAGTGTTACTAAACTATTTCCAGACATAAGTAACTGAAATTTACACAGCAAATACAGGTGCTAGAAGCTTGAATCTGCTATTAAGTGCAACGCACAGAAATCAAATCGAATGGAAAGAAAAAAATCAAAGACTGGAAGAGATTTATTATTACCAAACAAAGTGATACACAAGAACAAATGAAAGTAGCATCTGGGAACAAGCCTTTAAATAATCTTAACACCTAACCCACAAGGTAACTGTTAATACTATAAAAAAAATCAAAGACTTGAAGAGATTTAATATTACCAAACAAAGTGATATACAAGAACATATGAAAGTAGCATCGGGGAACAAGCCTTCAAATAATCTTAAGGCCTAACCCATAAGGTGATTGTTAATACTATGAACAATTATGATAATGCTTCAAGAAAGAAGCAAATGCTTAACAGGATCCACATTAAAACTACTATAACCATATAATTAATGACTGAATTGCAATTTTTTGGACTATTTATGCAATAGCTATAAGGTTCTTGTTATAGCTTTTACATGAATGAACATATGGCTCAGATTGATGATTGGTAACAGAACCCTCACAGATGATCATTGCTGGCAATGCATGTTTCTAATGCTAACATCATGAAGTCGAATATAAAGACATGAAACAAAATGGAAATGCAAGCAAAAAAATGCATACACGTATGTGCAAGTCATATACATCTGTATACAACTATACATGCATACGAACTGGTGCAACAAAAGATCATGAAGTCAAAGACATGATCACCATACCTCCCATTATCAATCTTGATCAAATTCACAGCTCCATCATCAGTGCCAGTATAGTAGCTCCCTTTGACCAGACTACATGGAAGGTTGATCTTATCAGCGAGTACCTAGCATTGAATGAATAGCTGACAATATGCTCAAAGAGGATGAAAAAGGATAGGAATTAAAGAAGTCAGGCTAAATTTATGTCTTGAGAAAAAAGTGAGTGGAA
This sequence comes from Dittrichia graveolens, assembly GCA_038502395.1. Taxonomy (NCBI): domain Eukaryota; kingdom Viridiplantae; phylum Streptophyta; class Magnoliopsida; order Asterales; family Asteraceae; genus Dittrichia; species Dittrichia graveolens. Next base: position 107,505,698 of record JARJIL010000001.1, on the reverse strand, counting down.
TTGTATAGTGAAGATTAGTAATAATAACTTTTTTGCTATTTATCCACAAGCTGCTGAAAACTGATGCACTAAAGTTCTCAAGTATGTAGCAGAAAATTACTGGGTGCTATAATATTCTACGATCAATTATTGACTTAAATTTTGAAGTCACTAACAGCAATCCATGTCCCGCCAAGACTAAACATGCTGCTCATCTTTGATTTGAAACACAATGATAAATACAAATAAGGCATTGTGAACTTATACAGAAACATATCCAAATAGTATGCACCAAACAAGCAACTAAACTTTCAAATGCATCTATATTCATATAGAACCTGTAAACTCCATTATCCTATAGAAGACATCTTATATGCATCAATAACTTTCTATAGGATAAGGCTGCCACCTAACTCGGATGGTGCGAAAGCAAGAGCAAGAAAACACAAAACAGACAATTCAATTATTTTAATTATGTAACCAAAAAACACTTAAGAGTAGAGAAAGAGGATAAGCAAGGAAGTGAACAATGGAAGAAAGAAAATTTAATAACACAAGCCTTAAGAAGAGTGAAAATACAAACTAAGTATTTAAGCAATATAAAGACGTATGCATATAACAATTTAAAATTAGAACTCAAAAAGGAGGCTAAGATTAAATACCTTAAAGAGCAGGGCTCTGTGTCGAGAAAGTCCAACATCAAGACAACCAATAGGAAGAACTACAGTGTTCTTTAAGTTCCGCAACTCGTAACTTCTAAGAGTCCACCTTCTCAACATTTCATCTGCGTCACTAACAGGACCACCCATTTGAGCAACGACAATGTTAGCAACTCTTTGAATTAAAGTACTCATAATCTGCCTCATGCCAGCAGCCTGGCATTCCAGTGATATAGCAGAAACTCTTTCCTCAAGGTACCTCAATTCCTTATCAACTACTCTGTCGACTAAAACTACGTCATAGTTAACAGTATCTGAAACAGTTATTGCTTGAAGATCCGCTAACAATGGCATCTTCCCTTGTGTGATTGAATTTGAAGCAATCCCATATACATCATAAAAACCATCCATCACTTTCTCATCATAATTTATGACATTATTGCTCTGCACATACCAAACTCCCACAATTAATTCAAATCTTGCCTTCATAAAGCATGTTGCCATTAGAAGCATAAAAGTAGCCCTAAATGGAATTGTAAATACTAAGAAGTGATGAAATTGATATGCATAACCCAATTACACAGAATCAGTCACATAAATACCAGCCATACATATGATGGAGGTGCTTATTGGATGTACCGAGTATGTTATGGATGCTTAAACACACATACTGTCTGGTTTCTTTGAAAAAAAAGAGATGAATTAAAAAGTCGTATAAAGTCAGGCTATTCACCTATAACTATGCTGCTCAGCTCCTTAGACAAAAGGGGCACCCTCTTACTTGTAAAAGCTTTATCTAAAAATTACAGTTTGCTACAAAAAGCTACTATAACTCCAACTATCTGTAAACCAGATGACAATCATTCTTCCAATGTTCATTCCATTAACAACTGAAGTTTGTAGTTTACTGTTGCTTATGTCAAGAAGACCTTAATATTGTTCAATGTTAAATTTGTTGTTAGTTTGTTACTTGGGCTTGGCATAATTATGTTAGAGATTCATCCCAGCGATTAAATTTTCTAGAACTCGTGTCATTTCACATTATGAGGCTGGCCATCTTGAGCTATTACCTTATCATCTCGAGCAAGAGTACTTCATCTACTGTTTAAAACAAAACAAAAGAAATTCGAAATTCAAGAATCGCTTATGTTGCAGAATGATGTCACTATGATCGTAAACTAATTAATGTTAAATACGGTAAAACCTTTTGAAAACTGAAGGCCAAATAACCTTAAATTACTTAACATAGCACATGGATCAAATTTTAGGGCTGAAGTGAACTGCATATTCAATTATGTATAAAATGCGATTGATGGATGTATCCTTAGGTGTCCATCGAAACTTAGGACCAAGAAAATATGAATACATTACCCAATATCGAAGCGAAAGAAATTCAACGAAGGACTCAGAAGGAGGACATCCCAAGCTTCTTTGCTTAGCGGCCTTAATTTGTGCGGTTTCGGCGTCGGGTTGACCCGCCTCCACCGATCCGGATGAGACACTGATCGCAAGAGCAAGCTGCATCTGAAATTCCTCCTCGAAGAAAGTAGAATCAACGGTGGACGAATTTGAGTGGTCGTTGATGTTCTCGCCAGACGGAGACAAAACGGCTCCGGTTCCATCAGCAGAAGAAGAGTGAAGCGGCGTCGTTGCCGGAGGCCGTGATGACGTGTCGGCAGCGGGCAGTCGATTGTTGTTATCGTTGAAACCACCACCGATGTGAAGCTTACGCAACAGATGTTTCATCTTTGACATCGCCGTCGATCGATTCGCATCAAAAAGTTCGCAGACTAGCGCACGCACACACAAACACACACACGGAGTTTTCTCTCTCTAGAATCCCCCTCCCTTGCAACTTTCTCTCTCTACCGTCTGAAACGGAGGTTCTCTGACCTTAACCTACGCCCACTTCTACGAGTAGTACCCTCTTCGAAAAAAGAATTAAGTTAGGTAATTATTACTTTTCCCAAAAGTACTATTTTTACAATAAATAAATTACTTATAATAATAATAATTTCTTTAAAGTATATACAGATCACTTCTATCTTAGTTATAACCTTTCCGGTATAAATTCGTTCGTCGTTTTATTATTTTTACTCTTTTTAGTATTTTTAAGGTTTTAGTTATCTTTTTGCTTTGGATGTAAATGAACAGAGCTACTCGTAAGCTATTCGAGTTTGGATCGTTAAAAGCTCGAAACAAGCCGAGTTTTAACGATCTCGAGCCTATATTAAAGCTCATTTAATAAACGAGCCGAGCTCGAGCTCCAAAGAGTGGGTTCGCAAGCTTAAACGAGCCTAAACAAACTCCATATATAATATAATTTATATTTTATACGTTTAATTTTTAATGATTATATATATCATTTTAATAAAAATATCAAAATAATACCCGAGCCTAAACGAGCCGAGCTCGAGCTCAACATCATAAGCTCAAAACGAGTCTAGCTCTATCTTAAAAAGTCCTAAACGAGCCCAGCTCGATAAGTGTTTGGCTCGGCTCATTTACATCCCTACTTTTTGCTCGTGTGTTCGTTTAACTTTTAACTAAACAAATAAATAAACATTAAAAGAATTTTTATACCCATGTTTTTCATAAACAAAGATAAATGAACGCGTACCTCTCAACTTGCATTTTTGAACACATACCTTGGGATAATTTTTGTGTTCTAATCTCTATGTATGAGTTTTCCGTATTAAAAGAGAATTAGGTATCTCCGTTTTAGAGAACTTATATGGGCATAAACTCCATCCCCATAGCAAATTTGTACAAAAATCACTCGATGCATGATTAACTCACGAACTATGTTATGTCGGTCTCGTAAATGTCTAGATTTTTCATTATACACTTGATTATATGCATTTGCTAAGGTAACAATACTATCACGCTTAATTTAAATGGGTGATATCAATTTAGGTCAAAATGGAATGTCATAACCAACTTTCTTAACCATTTGACTTCTTTACTAGCAATAACAACAAACTCAATCCATTGTCGAATTTGTAATAAAAGTTTGTTTATTGAAAGCCCATGTATACCACCTCCTCAAAGTAGGATGACCCGACCTCTAATAGAAGAACAGAAAAAACCTCCCATAAGAATGAAAACCAACATAATATCAACAATAACTTTTCTATTAATTATTATATATTTAAAATTGTAAACTACAAACTTAATCTAAATTCGAGGGAGTTATATACATTAGAAAAAAGACAAAAGAAAGGTTCAATGTTCACACCTCCTTGCATACTTTCTAGCCATTTGTTCTCCCTATTTTACGATTCTGTTGAACATAACTTTTCTAATATTTTATATTTATTACAGTCAAATGTGATCTGACCCGCTTTGTATTTTAAAATTGCCTAACCCTTCAATTTTTTAATAAATTTTTTTATCCCTAAACTTGTTATAATAATTGTATTAGTCCATTGACCTACTATAGCAAGTTACTAAACTTATATAAAACAGTTTAAACCTTAAATTTTAATCTATAAATGGTTTAATTCTTAAACTTTACCCGTAAATGGTTTAATCATCAAATTGTTTTTACCCTAATAAACAATAATCTTTCGCATATCACATAGTGCAATAAGAAACTACAACAGTTTAACACGTAAACAATCATGAAGGTTTAATCTAGAGAACCACAAACAAGAACCACCTTAAACGGATTAATCGAGAGGCTTAATTGACTCCTAGGGTTTAATCAAGCTTTTTTTTAATGTAATCATGATACTCTAATTAGGAGTGTTTCGTTAAAAAATCGGGAAGGTTCACGAGTAGAGCTAGTAAAAAGTTGTTTCAAATTTGAAACAGGTAAATTATAATAAACAAGTAAATAAAGTAAGCCTTAAATCAATTAGTAAATGAAGATTTAAGGATTAAGCCATTCTTAAACCTAAAGGTTAGGAGTTAAATTATAATTTACAATAATCATTATAAGAAAGGCGAATATAGGGTTATTTTACATACAAGCTTAGATAAGAAACCCTTTAAAACTACGTATATATTTATTAAAATAAGCCTTCTTAAAATTCAAGTTAATCTTTCACTTATATTTTCAATCAATGGTCTCACAACTTAATAAAAAAATTGATTGATGTGGTTATAATTTTGAGTATTTAATGAGGTTTCAAAATTTATTATAGTAAAGAGTGACCACTAAGACAAATAGTAGTGAGCTGAGTAATGATCGAAAGTGAAAAACCGACGTAACAATAGTATGAATTATGATATATATAATCGAAGATAATAATTATCAGTACTCTAAAAACATGTCAACAAAGTTAGTACCTTTTGTTTATTTTCTTTTTCTTTTATTTCTAATAAAAAGAACACATTATTAGGCGTCCTTGCTATAATAATAATAATAATTATTAGGAGTGCTACACCTAAACTTACACAATCTCTAGCTCTCAAAATGTCAATGTAGTAGGAATGAGACATTTCATTTATAATTGCGTCTCATTTTTAGCATCACTTTCTCTAATTCTTAATTAGTCAATATCATTATATATATGGTTGCTTTCAATAGATTTAAACTTAGAATGTGCAACTCATTTATTTGTTACGTACACTGATTTAACCGTTGAAGGTAGTTTGTCTGTTCAAAATTTATCATCATTAAATAAAAAAAATTAACAACCTTGTCAATATAATTACTACTTACCTCCAAACAAGTTAGTGTATTGTACCACCTATAATTTATGAATGTGATTTTCGGCTTTTAAAATAGTGAAAATCGTGTGTGCAGCTTGAAATATCTATAATAGGTGTTTTCACACTCACAAATACTTAAATTCTCAAATGATGAAATAACTAACAACCTCTTATTTAAAATATTTGTAAGTTTGAAAATATCTAAGATATGTCTTTTTAGAAATATATATCTTATACCCTTTAAAATATTTTGACACTTAGATTTTTGCTTTTGTGGAAAAAATCATATCAAAATCAAATATTATAATAAATTGTTAGCAGGATCAATTATAATAATGATAAAGAAGGTGGTATTGTGCTATAAGTTTTTAACTTAAGTATATAGATTTATTTATTTATAGTCATGTACTTATACTATTCAAAATCTAACATTTACCAACTTGGTTGGTAACTATTCATAAGCTTCGTTTAGGAACAGTGTCAATGTGCCATCAATTGTTTAAATTTTATTTTTATTTTTTATTTTTTAGCTACAATTCATTTAAATTTAGGGCTATTCATCTATTGTAACATCCTTAAAAATGGATCTCGACATGTGCGAAAGTGGTATATAGATTATTTAAATGAATTAAATAAAATATATATTCTAATATTGATATAAATGATTAAAATATCTATTAAATGAGGTTATAAAAATAATAATAATAATAATAGATAAAAATAATAAAATAATAAACGGTTTAAGATAAGGATTCCGAAAACATCCCTGTTAGTTGAAACGGGTAAACGGGTGTCGAGTTGTTAGTTGAAAAGGGGAACAAGATACCCACGTGTAGATAATAGAACCCACAAGTCGGTTCTCTCATTTCCTTACACAGACGCATGCACACGTTCATACACACACTCTTCACTTGTTCTTGAAGCTTTGAACGGAGAAATCAAAGAGAAATCATCAAGCTATCTTTCCAGCATCAAATTTGTGAGCTAAAATCTGTTCTTTATCTTCTCCATCTTCCTTGTAAGTTCATGTTCTTCCTTGTTCTTGATTTTGGGTATTTAGGTCAAAAAACGGGTCAAGCTTAAATTGACCAATAAGAACTGATTTTTATGCTTCCAATTGTTCCTACAACACATATAGATTGTTAGGAACTCAAATCATGGATTGAAAGTATTCATTTTGCTCAAACTCAATAAATGGATAAAAAATGGTCCAAAAATGAAAAAGCTATCAAGGACTGGTTTTTATTGATTCAATCAGTTCCTATAACTTCTACAAATCATATTAAGTAAGAATTATGGATTAGAAGTGTTAGAATTGATGAATTTCAAGAATTGGCCAAATTGGATATTTCTTTGTTAATTTAAGTTGGATTTTTGTTTGAATTAATTAAGTGTCAGGGATGTTAGAAAGTTCCTACAAGTGCTAAATGATGTTGGTAATCACTAAATACTGGCTAGAGTTTAATTGGTATTGATTTGGATTGAAATGGATCTGCTGTGCAAGAAACTAATTTTGGCATAGCAAAGACTTTGCGGCGTGACCCATAAGGATTCGTGGCACGATCTGCTGCTGACAGAAAACATTTTGTTGTTCTTTTATGTTTTGAAGCAAGAGATTGATGTTATAATTTAGTAAGTAGATTAAGGACAAAATAATGGGGAATTAATGTTTTAGTTGTAGTAATTGATGTGCTGATATCTAAATGTAAGTCATGTGTTATAGGTGAACCTGGTGACCTTGAAGAACCGGAACACTATATTTGTCTGTTATAGTTAAACAGGTGAGTACCGGTTAACCTAAGCATGATAATAAGAATGTTATATAGTTGAATGGGTATTAAAAACCAAAGATTTGATATTTATGCATGATTAAAGGCTTTTGTAGGGCAAATGTGTTGTGACTTGATATGTATGCATGTTAAAGGCTTTTGTAGGCCAATCTCGATATGTTATGGCTTTTGTAGGCCAATTATGATATGTTATGGCTTTTGTAGGCCAATTTGTTATGCTATGGCTTTTGTAAGCCAACTTTGTTATGCTATAGCTTTTGTAGACCAACTTTGTTATGCTATGACTTTTGTAGGCCAATGTGTGTTAGTACCGGTACTTTGTTGGATGTTTGGGGCCAGCTTGTCTGAATCTAGTTGGGGCATTGTGCCGTCAGCTATGATGTGCGGTGATTCGACGATCGCGAATCTTGGTTCCTGCATAACCTCCGTCCCTCAACTTAAGGATGGGCTCTCAGTTCCGACTGATCCTGTTTGGGTATTGTTTTCGTTAATGCAATGGTGGACCGCTACCCGCTTTCCCAGTCATGATCGTCGAGTCAGGTGCTACCCCGCAAGACGTGATGCCTACTGACTAACCGGTGCTTCACAATGTGCTAGGATAGACTTGCTTGTTAAAATGAGATATATGATATTTTTTTATGATGCTTTTGTTTAACTGTTATTCACTAGCTATTTATAGTTAACCCTTTCATATACATTCCTATGCGCAGGTAATTAGTTGTGCTAGTGAGTATGGTTGCCTATTTGGTTTAAGCTGCCGCTTTTTGGGAACACATTTGCATGCTTTGTTTGTTTTGTATATATACGTAATGGTCGATCGATATTCGGTAACGCTGGTGTTTATCTTTTGTTGCAACTTACATTATGGGTTGTAAATATTAAAATAGATTTAAATGTTTCCGCTGTGTCAGCTGTACATATTTTGTTAAAAACAGGTTTTAAAAATATTATATTTACAGCTCTATCCACGTAGTTTCAAAACTCGAAATGGATTTAATATTAAAAAAATTATAAACTTCTCAATTTTGACGATGTTACATCTATAATGACCGTAGTTTTTTTTAACTCCTAAGATCCTACCCATACGTATAGAAAACTTCTATTAAACCTCTCTGCAATGTATGGATAAAATAATATACCAATCAAGTCTATATACAACTTTTAATAGTGTTTTGAAAGCTAATGTGTATATATTCTCTTCTTGTACGTGATTCAATTCTTTAGTCAAATTTAGAGGCAACCTATTAATATTAATAATATAAGTTATAACAAAATAATTTAATCCAGTCAATTTTTATCATCTTTGGTCTAATTAAAATATTGTAAAAGGATTCAACTAGTATTGTAATTTTAGAAGTATACAAAACCAATAAAACTAATATTTATCGCTCAATTAACTCTTTAAAACATAAGTTGCAGATAACGTAATCATAAATTTACTGTGATATATCTTTTTATGATAATCCATCATTTCCTATTTTATAATGTCCTACGGTTATAGAAAATTTCATAATCATTTTTGTTATCAAAATACCTTTTTTCTAAATGTATAAAACGATGAAACAGTAGATTCATAAATACACATGTCTATATATACTCTAACTTAAAATCCTTTTAATCCTAGATGATAATGCTTTGCAGGTATGATTTTTTAAATTGAGGCTAATTAGAGTGAAGGATTTGATGATGTATCATTATTTTAGAATATGGGTTTTTTATTATTTATAAAATAGTCTAAATGTAAGTTGCTTTTTAGTTTCGTTTTATCTATTATTGTTCATTGAATGAGATGCGTCCGTTTCACTCTGCTCTTTATGCTGCCCTTTGGTAACTCCCGTGAGTAGTGAATTAATTGAATGATATTAAGAGTCAATGAGAGATGATAACCCACTTCTTCCCTCTCAATTTGGTTTCTGTAATGGAAGGATGGGTTGTGAGTTGTGACTAGCATTTATTTAATTATGGAAGGCTAGAATGGAGCTAACGAGTGGGTGACTTAGCTTTAGGAGTTCACATGATGATCATTTTCTTTCAATTTCTTATTCATATATAGTCATATTACATTATACTAATAGTGTCAGTATTTAGCTCTCTAACATTACCGGACTGTTCTCGAGTTTTTAAACGAAGGAAAGAGAAGGAAAGGGAAGAGGAGGAAAGGGAATGGAAGGAAAGGGAATGGAATGGAAGGAAAGGGAAGGAATGAAAAACTCCCTCTCCCAATCATCCCAAAAGTGGGAGGGTTGTTTTAAACCATAAAAATGGTAAAATTGCCCCTACTTCTCCCTCTCTTCCTAGTTCCCCTTCCTTTCTCTCCTTAAAAAAGCTTGAGAACACCCACCACTAATTGTTTCCTTCCCTTCCCCTTCCCTCCCTTCCAAAAAATAACTCAAGAACAGGCCGTACAAGTTTTTAATTTTTTTTATTTATATGGTATAATAGTCCAAACAATCACTTTTGTTGTATGACTGCTTTGTATTTGTACAAATCACTTCCTATTTTCAATCAATGGTGTGACAACTTAATAAGAAATTTGATGTATTTATAATTGCACCAGTTTGTGAGGTGTATCAGTAAAAAAAAAAATGAAGAATGACTAATTTGGGGGAAAATTAAAAGATAATAATATGGCACCTCTGGAAAAAATTAAAATAGATCTCATATGTAGGAAAACAGGGGTGACAATGTGGAGTAAAAATGGAAAAAAAAAAACATTATCAAACATTGAGATTTAACAAAATTGAAGGTGGAAATAGGGAAGATAATGAAACAGATCATTGTGAGTCTTGCTAAGAAAATTCGGCAACAAGACAGATTAATTTGAATTGTCAGAAAATTCGGTTAAAACGACATAGTTTTAAAGGGTTTAACATCTAAGTTTGAAAGCAACATTATATTCAACTTTCGCTTATTATACATTCAATTTTCCCTTATTATATATTTTTGCTTTATTGTGATTATTAAGAATTTTCTATATGTTTATTTTTATTTATTGATGTGTATATATATATTGAGTATTTTAAATTTGAAATTAGTATATAATGTGGGTTTCAAATTTTGTTATAGTAAAAAATGATTACTACAAAACTGAGCAATGAAAGTGAAAATCAACATAACAATAGTATGATATATATGATAGAAGATAATGTCAACAAGTTAATGCCTTTTATTTATTTTCCTTTTCTTTTATTTCTAATAAATAAATAGAACACATTATTAGACGTCCTTGCTATAATAATAATAATTATTAGGAGTGCTACACCTACACTTACACAATCTCTAGCTCTCAAAATGTCAATGTAGTAGGAATGAGACATTTCATTTATAATTGGGTGTCATTTTTAGCATCACCTTCTCTAATTCTTAATTAGTCCATATCATCATATATGTGGTTGCTTTCAATAGATTTAAACTTAAGAATGTGCAACTCATTTATTTGTTACGTACACTGATTTAACCGTTGAAGGTAGTTTGTCTGTTCAAAATTTATCATCATTAAATAAAAAAAATTAACAACCTTGTCAATATAATTACTACTTACCTCCAAACAAGTTAGTGTATTGTACCACCTATAATTTATGAATGTGATTTTCGGCTTTTAAAATAGTGAAAATCGTGTGTGCAGCTTGAAATATCTATAATAGGTGTTTTCACACTCACAAATACTTAAATTCTCAAATGATGAAATAACTAACAACCTCTTATTTAAAATATTTGTAAGTTTGAAAATATCTAAGATATGTCTTTTTAGAAATATATATCTTATACCCTTTAAAATATTTTGACACTTAGATTTTTGCTTTTGTGGAAAAAATCATATCAAAATCAAATATTATAATAAATTGTTAGCAGGATCAATTATAATAATGATAAAGAAGGTGGTATTGTGCTATAAGTTTTTAACTTAAGTATATAGATTTATTTATTTATAGTCATGTACTTATACTATTCAAAATCTAACATTTACCAACTTGGTTGGTAACTATTCATAAGTTAGGAATAGTGCCATCAATTATTTATTTTTTATTTTATTTTTTTACTTTTTAGCTACAATTCATCTAAAGGGCTATTCATCTTCAATGATCGTATTGTTTTTAAAAACTTAAAACATACTACCCATACATTTAGAAAACTTCTATCAAACCTAGCAGTAATGTGTGTGTAAAATAATATACCAATCAAGTCTATACAAGTATACAACTTTTAATAGTGTTTTAAAAGCTAACAAGGTGTTCATACTTGCGCAATGTGTCGGGTCGATTTTTAAATAATCACGTTCATATTAAATTAAATTAAATTATATATAATATTATAGATAAGATGGTTGTTCGGAGGTAATATACATACATATTATTTAGTTTAATAATCGTCTTCTAAGAAGATAAAAAAAATTGTTTTTTAGAAAATTGTAGTATATCAAGTAGTTAACTAAACTAACATTAGTAGTTGTAACTTGTTAAAGGTACGCCTGTTTCCTAACAAAAGATCAAGACTTCTAATCAAATACATGTAGAAGTGTATACTTTTGAGATTACATTTTTTTTCATTTTATTAGTTCCTTTAACCTTAGATTATTACTCTCTTTTGTTTGTTTCTAAAGTTGAACACCATTTCGTTTGACATATCAACATGTTTATATTTTTCAACGACTTGGTTGTCTACTATGTCATTATTCGTAATAATACGAAGTTAATATTAATATTGTAAACAACCAATATTAATTCATTGCAAAACCATGTAAGAGACATGTTAAACTTTAAAAGCTATAAAGTTAAAATATAATTCATCTAATTATTTATGTATAGTTTGAATATAAATGCTAAACTTGAAATATAACTAAGAACTTTAAATTATAATTGATAATATTTACTTTATAATGGAAAAAAAATCATTTTGAATTAGTTGAAAAACTTATGTGACAGTGTATAAATAAGAAAGCCGGTCATAACACTTGATGAATTAAAATGGTCAACCAGATTTCAAGAAAATGTAAATTAAAGTAACAAATATATATCTATTGTAAGAATATGTATATATTATGTTTATAAATGCTATTTAAGTAGATATGTTTATATATTGTTGTGTGTATCATACAAAAAGTATTACCTTTTGTTGTACTAAACTTTTAGAAGTCATATCTAAGTTTGCTTACCACAATAGAAAAGTAAGATAAATTTGGTGCATAAATACCTTAATAAAAATTTGATATTTAAGAGTTTGTTACATAAAAAAAGTAGATATTCAAGTAACATACATACAAAGTAAAACATGTATGGGAAAATGTTAAAGTGATGCTAGCATTATGTAACTTAAATGTCGTATTCTTACATAAATTACATAATGCTAGCATTATGTAACTTAAATGTCGTATCCTCACCATTGCAAGTGAACATAGAGTTTAAATCTAAGCCACAAAAACATCACAACAGCACAAAAGGTATGTTAGTTGCTATTCTATTTGACCGATATGTACTAAAGATTTCAATATATTACAATGCCTTACAAATCTTATAAGGCCATATATATTTCTACATCATGAACGGTTCTTGAGTCATGATGCTTAACACTATAGAAAAACATTGTATAGTAATATAAACACAACTTACAACAAAAGTGTATAGCTATCACCATAAAATTACCGATCCAATCCATTATTGCAGATGCAAAACAAACATCCCGTTTATGAGTTTCTTATGTCGTTGCCACAAACATATGAAATTAGGCTGGTATGTGTTACTAATTCAATTATTTAACAAGCACACACAAACAATATAATACCTATACAATATTATAGTAATGATCTTCAACTATATTACATAGACATTTTGTGTTTACTACTTTGGTAGGATTTACCATCGTTTTTTGTGAACTACTACCTAAAAGCTCCTACCCAAAAACACTGATTTAATCGTTGAAGGTAGTTGTCTCATTCAAAATTTATCATCATTAAAAAAATTAACATCCTTGTCAGTATAATTACTACTTACCTCCAAACAAGTTAGTTTATTGTATCACCTATAATTTATGAATGTGATTTTCGGCATTTAAAATAGTGAAAATCGTGTGTGCGGCTTTAAACATCTATAATAGGTGTTTTCACACTCACAAATATTTAAATTATCAAATGATGAAATGTCGACTAACAATCTCTTATTTAAAATATTTATAAGTTTAGAAACATCTAATATATGTGTTGTTAGAAATATATATCTTTTCCATTTTAAAATATTTTGACACTTAAGTTTTTTGCTTTTATGAGAAAAATATATAAAAATCAAAATATTATAATAAATTGTTAGTAGGATCAATTATAATAATGATAAAGAAGTTGGTATTGTGCTATAAACTTTTAACCTAAGCATATAGATTTATTTATAGTCATCTAATATAAATAAGACTAGCATGTATTAAATTTATTAATGGATATAAACCTTTAGTTAATAAAATAAATTTAATTAATCGATTTTAACTATCTTTTTAATCAAAATTAAATTTTAAATTTTGAATTTTTGTCAAAAATGAATCAAAGTTATTAGAGGTATGTCATAAATGTCCTTATTAAACCTTAAAGTATCAAATTTGTCCATCTTAATTTACAAATATCATATTTAACCAAATTCTTAATTTGTCATTTTAAAATATTGTATAATCATTTTAATTTTTTAGTTATAACCAATAAAAACTTGACATTTTTGCCTAATTGTAAGAATAATGATGGATGGTTTATCTCTCTCTATCATGACACCGCGTTCTTGTCGTCATGTCTGTCTTCAACCTCACTTCAACGTTTCACTGCTAACAGGTGTTGACGTCATCTGTCACTATTTTTTAGATTCTCCTTTTTTCGTATTTATTAATATTTATCATTTTTTCAAACCACCTCATGGATCAACGTGCAACTAATCTAGCTTACTTACACTATTGTAACTAATGTCAATTATACCACTTGATTTCGTCCCTATTAAAGTACCAAACAAGTCTATACAACTTTTAATAAATCAAGTCTATACAACTTTTAATAGTGTTTTGAAAGCTAATGTGTATTATCTTCTCGTACATGATTCAATTCTTTAGTCAAACTTAGAGGCGGCTTAAAAGTTATAACAAAATAATTCAATCCAGTCAATTTTATATCATGTTTGGTCTAAATATCGATAACAACTTTTGATACCTATCGGAAAGCAAATTAAGTTTAACTAGTTTAACACCCCGTGTATAAATACAGGAGATGATTAAAGTCAATTTTAAACAAATTAGGTTTTTAAGAGTACTAACATGTATAGAAAATATAATTATAAAACATACATAGTAATATAAATCGTATGCGATTATTTGGGTCATCATGTGAACTTTGGTAAAACCATGTGTCATGTGTCACAACTACAAAGTAGACTCGTCCTACGGTTATAGAAAATGTCATAATCATTTTCATTATCAAAATACTTCTTTTCTAAATGTGCAGAAATACTGAAACGACATATTCATAAATACACACATATCTTTATGTATAATCTTTATAACTTATTTAGCATGACTAAATAATGGTATTTCACTTTTATGCATGTCCAGCTTTGAAAATAACACGGTATACCGGTTAGATCCGTATATCTAAATCAAAGACTTGATAGCCTCGACCATGTACTCTGGACATAAAACACCCTCCGTTCACCCTAACAAGCTAATAATGTGTAAAGTAGAAGGGTATAGAGACTTACAGATGTTTAGAAACAGAAAAATACTTACAAATTAGCACTTCATATATTAGTTGTTTTTATGTCGAACGTTTTTTGAAAACTGTCTTTCTATCTACGGATAAAAATAAAATTGTCTATATCTCGTCTCTTCTTCATACCCCATTGATCTGACATGATTGGATATTGCTGTTGTTAGTATTATGTTTATATAGAAGGATATTACTAAGGTGTGTTTTTGTTTGTTTCAAATAATGTGATGCTATTTATACCTACAAATCCGACACACCTTGGTCTTCTTGCATTCTTCACCGTATGATATATAAAGAAATGTGTCTTATTTATTACACATTATTTTATATGTGCCTTTTTGTAAGATAATAAAGTTTTAAGTACAGTTTTCATTATGAAACATTAAAAAGTTCTTTAAATGATGTGTTATTATTGATAGTTTATATATGATGGAAATTTAATTTTAACCCTCAATTCTAGAATCACTTGTAGATTTCCTTTACTTGGACTGTAAAAGTGAGATTTCAGTTTTATTTTATTAAATATTTTAAATTTGCTAAAAGGATACAGATTGATGTTCCAATATGATACGTGAAGTATTTTTATATTTACACATATACCATTTAAGCTCTTTAAAAACTTGTTGATATGCCGGTTTCTTAACCTGCAACTTGTTTGATAGGTCAAAAAATCGATTTTGAAAACAAGACAACCAATCCTAGGATTAAAGAGAGGTTTAGCGTAATTGTTATCATCATAAATATGAAATTAGATTACAATATAAATATAACTCTTATACGGAAACTCTCTCTCCTTCCACTTTTTCTATCGTTTCTCAAACCTCTTTCATTTTTCAAGATGTGATCTAGTAGTGTAGAATCCAACTTCGAATTAAATGTACACCTAGTGATGCAAAAATGATTATAGATGCACTTAGACCATTCACCTTTTAAACACAAGCCAAAAACCTAACCATTCACCTCACTTCATAATTCTATGTCTAATTCACACTCCGAGAATAGGTGTATCCAAAAACCAAACCTTAATAAAGCAAGTCGAAAATAAATATACAAGCCAGGTAATTCGGGTATCAGCCTATCAGGTATCTTAACCTAATGTTATGGTACCAAAACCCCCTATAAGAAACAAACTAAGGGAAAAGATGAAAACAAACATAATTTATTCATCTACCGAGTCAGAAAAGTATTTTGAAGGAACGTTTTAAAGATAATTTTATTATGTTTGATACATTGATAAGGTGAAACTTTAACAATCCAAGGTTTCCCGCTATATCTTTGATGGCTACAGACTCGTTAGTTATCCGCATCTAAACCCTGACCTCTGAGTCGAGTTTAACACTAGTTGAAGATTCTTGGATCCCTGTAGGAGTTCTTTGACTCCTAGAATTGTTGAAAGTCTAGTTTACACTCAAGCTTGGCTTCGTGTAAGTAAATTATTTACTTTTAATCACACATATTATCTGTTTTTTCTTTCTAATACTATGTTTTTTATATATAATTGGAAATTAAACATTTGGTATGTGTAATCAAGGTTAGAAGAATGATGAATGAGGTTGGTATTTAG
This sequence comes from Dittrichia graveolens, assembly GCA_038502395.1. Lineage (NCBI taxonomy): Eukaryota > Viridiplantae > Streptophyta > Magnoliopsida > Asterales > Asteraceae > Dittrichia > Dittrichia graveolens. The sequence continues at coordinate 107,489,324 of JARJIL010000001.1, read as the reverse complement.
TGAAGATGTTTGGTGTAAATTATTTATTTTTAATTACACGTGTCCTCTTTTAAAATATTATTAGCCCAATACTATGTTTCTATATAAAATTGGAAGAAATTAATAGCTTATCAGTGCTGGTATATTGGTGTAGAGTGTGTAGACGTATTAATATTTTATAGGTTATTTTAGTATATATTGTCGATTTACGCCCACAATGCGATTAAAGTTGGGTTTTGTCTGTTTTAACTAAACTTACAACCTTTCATTGCACAAGGTACAATCTTCACTGCATATGGTACAATTTAGCATACTTGTTTTCTTTTAATATTTGTGGGTTAAAATTGTGTTTTAACTAAATTGTATTTCTTTTAATTTAGCAGTTGTATTTCAGGACTGAAATATCAAATAAAAAAGTGAAGCAATGAGTTTTTTTTATTTTGATATTTCATATATGAATCATGCTTATACTCTACTGCTTCACTTTTTTTCTTTTATATTTCAGTCATGAAACAGTAGTATTTCATAACTGAAATATCAAAGAAAAAAGCGAAGCAATGATTTTTTTTCTTTGATATTTCAGTCATGATCAAAGAAAAAATGAAGCGATGTCTTTTATTTATTTGATATTTTAGTTATGAAACAGTAGTATTTCATGACTGAAATATCAAAGAAAAAGAGAAGCGGTGTCTTTTTTTTCTTTGATATTTCAGTCATAAAACAGTACTGCTTTTTCACTTTTTTCCTTTTGACATATCAATAATGAAATACTACTGTTTCATGACTGAAATATCAAACGAAAAAAGTATTTGCTTCACTTTTTTCCTTTTGACATTTCAGTAATGAAATATACCGTTTCATGACTGAAATATCAAAGAAAAAAGTGAAGTGGTGACTTTTTTCTTTGATGTTTCAGTCATGAAATTCTATTGCTGCTTATAAAGTTGTGATTAATTACAAAAACGTCACCGTGTTTTTTATATTTACGTCCAGATTGACGACTGAGATTTAATCTCCCATCTCGTTTAATTTTTCATTCTCATTCTATATATATATATATATATATATATATATATATATATATATGAGAGGGTTCGAATGGGAATTGTTTTTGTATGAGAACCAATTATAGCTATTGATAAAAAAGATGGAGCGTTCAGATTAAATGGTTCTTAATAGATAACCTTGATTAAATCAAACTTATCCTTAATTAATGCTCTTTAATTTGAGACTGATCTTGCTATATTTTTTCAAAGAAAAATATTCGTGTTTGTTGGGTTATTTTCAGCACCGGCCTCGACAGGTTCACATGTGCATATTACTAAGTTTTTTTCTAATAAAGATCTTGATAGATACACATATGCAGATAGATGCACGTGTGCATATGCACAAATACACCTAGTTTTTTCTAACACAGATGTAGATGTGCATATGCACAAATGCACCTAGTTTTTTCCAGCACAGATGTAGATAGGTGCACATGTGCAACTTAGATTTGGTTAAATCAAACTTAGTGTCAAATTAATAATAACTACAAATATATAACCTAAATAATTTAATTTATAAATTATTTAGATATTTTTGAGAAACTCAATAATCGATAAAAATATTTGTATTTTTGGCATTCATTTGCAATAGGAATTGAATTTTAACAGAAGATAAAAAATAAAACACTCCAAAAGAATAGTACAAAAACAGAGATACCTCTATTAGGTTCTTTCTTTAGAATCTTCAAGATCTAAATTTTAGTAACGTCGGAGAAGGAAGTGACAAATACGACGAAGGTATTAGGGAATATTGTACATGATAGTTATGGTTGTTAATGGAATATGTGGTGGTGGTTATAACATATCGGAGCTCGTAGGAGAGGTACAAATTTCGAAGGACATATCGAAGCTTGAAGGTCATATCGAAGCTCAAAGGTCAGATCGAAGCTCGAAGGGCAAATTGCAACTCGAAAGTCAAATCGAATCTAGTCCATATTAGGGTTTTTGAGCTCGGTGATGATGGAGATGGTGGGTAGCTTTACAATCACCGCTGGTAGAAGATAGTGGACGTTGGTGGGAGAAGGGTGGTGGTCGCCGTTAACAATCTATGGAATGTCAATTTCCATGTCTACCCTTTTCATTTAAAATCAAATAAAAAAGACACATAAATATAAATGATTGGTTCATAATGGTTTTCACAGTTATCGTATGAAAAAGAGATCTCATTTGAATCGCTCCCTATATATATATATGTGTGTGTGTGTGTGAATTGGACGGCTAAGATTGGGTCTCGTACGAAAAACAGTTCTCGTTTGAACTTTTGCCTATATATATATATATATAGGCAAAACCATTTAAGTGGTAAGTGGAATTCATGGATGAAGAGTGTGGGGGGATTGAGTGTGACAAGGTGCATGTAAGGAATTCATGGGTGGGCCATCCAATTGAAGGAGAAGGAATTGGATGGTTAAGATTGGTTCTCGCAGTTCTCGTACGAAAAACAGTTCTGGTTTGAACTTTTTCCTATATATATATATATATAGGCAAAACCATTTAAGTGGTAAGTGGAATTCATGGATGAAGAGTGTGGGGGGATTGAGTGTGACAAGGTGCATGTAAGGAATTCATGGGTGGGTCATCCAATTGAAGGAGAGGGAATTGGATGGTTAAGATTGGTTCTCGCAGTTCTCGTACGAAAAACAGTTCTGGTTTGAACTTTTTCCTATATATATATATATATATATATATATATATATGCACATGCTAACTTGCTAAGATGTCCTACTTAACATCAATTTCACTCTTAAACCACTCCAATCTTGCGGCCGTTTACTCCAATTTTTAGTCCTACGTTTATATCCTTCTATTTTTTCCTCCTACTCACGAGATCAACACAAGTGTCAAAATCAATGGAGGAGGTAAAGATAGAGAATTAGTGGACTTAGCATGTCATCTGTGATGAATAGGAGATTGATATAAGAAGAAATAGTATGAGATATATCATTATTCTTTAATTATATATTAAATCCCATAACCACATATCAAAAGAAGGAGAAGAAAGAACGGGTTGTGGATTGAAACACTTACCATGAAGGAACTCGACATGGAAGGCACTTAAATGGCATTGGCAACCACGGGATGAAAGGGCCCAACCACGATCTAGTAGCACCCCGTTGCCAGTCCCCTTATAGGGATTTAACAAGTAAAATAAGGTAGAAGTTGTTGGAATCAATTATCTTGTAATTATTAGTAGTACTTTATGATATGTAAAGACACTAGTATACATTGGCTGAAAACTTGTGAGTGTAGCGGCAATAAAACCGCCGGCAGTTGGTGCCAAAATGCCACCAGCCGCCGCCATATGGCAATAAACCGCCCCACCAGCCATCTATAAATAGGGGTGTTCTTTTCTTTGTTTTATATAACTGAATTTTCAGTCTAGGCAATATATAACTGAATTTCCTTCTTTGCTAGAATTATATCATTGTCATCATCATCATGCCTAGAACAGATTTACATACTACCCAAAACCATTACCGATACCCTCATATTCGAACATGGTATCAGAGCCTAAGGCTTGATCCCACATCTAAGAAAAATCTCGATCAGACAGAACATAGCAGTGTTGCAACATCAAGGGCAGGATCTTCAAAGCCTTGTCAATCGAAAAGAAGCCCATGGCATATGGGTAAAGATTTTAGGCAACCAAGAAAGTCGAAAACAAAAATGAAAAAAATGACAGTGAAGAATCAAGGAATGAACGTAAAAACAAACAACCAAGGTAAGAAAAACATTAAAAGGTATGGTACAAAAGTAAGCAATGAACTTGCCAATCTCTTAGAAGATTAGCATATTGATGGAGAAATCGGAGATAGACGAAGGCAAAATCCAGCATGGTACCGATGTCAGGGACGAGGCCATTTTGCATGGAAATGCCCAATAAAGAACTAGTTTGTGCATAAACATCCCATACATGTTGATAAGGCAATAATCAATGGAGACTATCTTGTGAAAGGAACCGATACATGTGATTGGAAGAAAACTTGGTATATTAGTACCAAGATTATTCAACCATACATGGAATTTGAGAAGTTGAGATTGAAGCAGAAACGCTTTGTTTTATTGTTCCCTATGTCTCTCATACTCCGGACATTAATATTAATGTCCTTAGTATGAGTCACTTAATTCTACAAGGTTTTGAAGTGAAGATAGAGGGCAATACTTGCATAATCACACATATGGGTCAAGATCGACATTTACATGGCAACAAACGATCAACAATTGGAAACTCTGAAGACAACAAGGTAGAACTCAATGGTTTAGAGATTCCTTTAATCATTGAAAACTTTGTTGACTTTATTTCATTTATGGTGTTGGTAAATAGAGACCAGATTTGCTACAAAAACAAAGCCTTGTTTGCTAAGAAATTTGAAGAATCAATTGAGTGGTTCTATCAAATTAAAGAAGGAATTGATGTAGCCTTACCACCAAATGTTGCGGGTCTAGATATATGCTTATTCGATCTCTACAAAATGATCATCCGATCAGGAGGATACCAAATGATCACACAAAGAAACGAATGGGCAGAAATCGCAATGATCTTTGGATACCCCACTAGTTATGACCGAGCCTTTCAAGAGTTATACGAGTACTTATCGGAGCCTCAAGAATTTTATATTTTTGGTTTGAAAGGGTTCAGCCAAATCTTGAACGTTGGAGAAAGTGTTGGAACCAGCCAACCAACGACTTTGTTAGTGAACAAAGGATTGCAAGCGACATTGGTAAGGACCAAGAGATCGCACGTGTTTGGAGGGGCAGAAAGGAACCATGTCATAATTGAAGAAGAAGAGGAGGAGCCGACTATAATGGATCATGACTCAAGCTCATAGGTGGACGAAGAAGATTTTGTCATCATCAAGTGAAGAAAAGTTGAAGCAAGGCAAATGTTGGAATTAACTAACAAGAATCATATTTATTGAACTTATGTTAATTTGTTGTAATTATTATTAGTACTTTATGATATGTAAAAACACTAGTATACATTGGCTGAAATCTTGTATGTGTGTGGCGGCAATAAAACCGCCGGCAGTTGGCGCCAAAATGCCACCACGTCGCCATATGGCAATAAACCGCCACCACCAGCCATCTATAAATAGGGGTGTTCTTTTCTTTGTTTTATATAACTGAATTTTCAGTCTGGGCAATATATATATATAGGAGAGGGTTCAAACGAGAACTGTTTTTCGTACGAGAACTGCGAGAACCAATCTTGGTCGTTCATTTTGGATAATGGAATTCATGGATGAAGAGCGTGGGGGATTGAGTGTGGTAGGGTGCATGTAAGGAATTCATGGGTAGCAATCAAATTGAAGGAGGGGAATTGGACAGCTAATATTGGTTCTCGCGGTTCTCGTACGAAAAACAGTTCTCGTTTGAACTTTTGCCTATACACACACACACATACAGGGAAAAGTTCAAACGAGAACTGTGAGAACCAATCTTAGCCGTCCAATTCTCCCTCCTTCAATTGGATTGCCCATCCATGAATTCCTTACATGCATCTTGCCACACTCAATCCCCTCACGCTTTTCATCCATGAATTTCACTTACCGATGGTTCAAATGAGAACTGTGAAACCAATCTTAGTCATTGATTTAAATAAATCAATGGTTATTAATGGTAGTGGTTCATTAACGAGTCATTAATGCTCTCATTAATAACTCATTAATGGCTCATTAAAGAAACATTAATAAGTGGTATTTTGAGAAAATCAAGCCTCATAAATTAATGATTGCTCACTCAGACGCAATTCACGGTTGGGTAACTATTTAAATGACCAAAATACCCCTATTAATGAGTCATTAATGATATTACAAATAGATCTCGTTTGAACCGTTCCATATATATATATATATATATATATATATATATATATCCGATTTCCTTCTTTGTTAGAATTATATCATTGTCATCATCATGCCTAGAACATATTTACATACTACCCAAAACCCTTACCGACACCCTCATATAGTCATATTCGAACAAAAGTGAGGGTTTTGAAGTAAAACCTGACCAAAGTTGACTGAAGCAAAAATGACTTGGTGACAACAAGTGATATAGTCAAAAGCCGTTTAAAATTTTACAGGACTTTGTTGTACCACCTGGGCAACACGAGCCATTATAATTAAAAAGGCATCAATGAATGTACTACCCGGACATTATTGGGTAAATTACCAAATTATCCTTTTCCCCTTGACAAGTCTTGGTTTTGACAGTAAGTTTGAATTTAAAATGTCAATGTGTATGGATTGGATAGATACTCTTTTTTTTTCTCCAATTATTACTATTATATTAGCTAATGTGTTTGGTGTGTGTTTCACAAGAAGTGAAAGCTGTACATTAGAAGGAATTTTGTTATAAGAGCAGCTGGTCATCATGATTACAGGAATATCATAAAATCCAGCAGCCTGTAAGGCATAGGAACACGAAACGTGTATATACAAGACAGATGCAAGTATAAATCTGAGAAAGAACCTTGAAGCACATGTCATGTGGCAGTTCATTTCTTAAACTAAGCAGTTGCTTCGGCTTTCTCTTCATACTCCTGTGGTGGTTGAAGGGTGCAGATAAGGTTGCGGTCACCATACACATTGTCTACACGGCCTGTCACCACAATCCCACCATAGTTATTTGTTAGTCACATTGAAACACATCAGAAAATTAACTTCTTTAGAGAAAAAATGAAGCATATGTCTATCCTAGAGGTGTTTGGGTATGCTTTTCAAATAAAATGTTACGTGATTTTTAGTAATCAGATAATCAGCTGTAAGAAAACAGATAGTATTTTGGATGTCTTTTTGCAGTGAGAAGCTTCAATAAGTTGTTTTAGTGTTTGACAAAATTTTCTATTTTTATAAAGTTAGGTCGCTAACTTTAAGAGCCAAAATTCTAGTAACCAACATAAATGGTTTGATGTTAGCAAACAACTTTTTAGCACTTATTGATTGATGTTGATGATCCAATTTTAATAATCAGCTGAACTGGCAGGTCGTTAGTTTGTTTACAATTTTTTAAATTAATGGTTCAAAGTTTGGCTCTTAATTGTAGTCCATGGTTTACAGTGTATAAAAACCTAACTAACTAATACATAAAATGACCAAAAATAGCATTACTGTGATAAAAGGAAAATCTATCTTGTAAACTAGAAGTAAAAGCCTCTCACATTTGGTTAAAAGAAGTGGTAGTTGGGTAAATTCATTTTACCTTTTGATAATTAGTTTTGTTGTGTCTAGTATAAAACTAATCTATCTAAAACCGATTGTTTGATTCTCTAATAATCATACGCATTTAAAAATAATATCAAGACTACAGTTTCAAAACCCAGATCGAAACACCCCTTTAGTATGAACATTAGGCTGTTAAATCTAAGTGGATTGGGGCAATGAAGGCACTTTGGACTTACAAAACCACATTGCTTATTTAGAAAATGATCATTTGTTAGTATCCATATGTGTGTGTGTGTGTGTGAGAGAGAGAGAGAGAGAGAGAGAGAGAGAGAGAGAGAGACGAACATGTAGTAGGCCAGAACTTGGCAGCACGAAGCCAGGGAGCAGGGTAAGCTGCATATTCTCGAGAGTATGGCTTTGTCCACTTATCAGCCATGAGTAGTTGTGGCGGGTGAGGAGCTCCCTGCAAACGTAATTTCTCTCAGATTATTAATGGAACTGACAAATAAATTATTCCAAATTAGTCAAACCGACTGATGAAAAATTACCTTGATGACATTGTTGTTGATATCAACATTTCCTTTCTCAATCTCTGCTATTTCTTGTCTAATGGAGATTAAAGCATCACAAAACCTGTCCAACTCCGCCTACAAAACCAGAAGTTCCATACATTTAAGTAAAATTACTGTCACAATTCAAAAGAAAAGAAGAAAAAACAACTCTGAACCATACCTTGCTTTCACTTTCAGTTGGTTCGATCATGAGTGTTCCTGGAACTGGCCATGACATTGTTGGACCATGAAACCCGTAATCAATAAGACGTTTGGCAACATCTTCTGGCTCGATTCCAGCAGTAGTCTGAATGTGAAGGAACTTAGTGCACAGATCTTAAAAATGAACAGAAAACAAGATTAAGCAGATTGCAAGTAAAATTTACCTTCAATGGTCTCAAATCAACAATAAATTCATGGGCAACCGTTCCATTAACACCACGGAAAAGAATTGGATAGTGACTCTGCATACAAAAATCCAGTCACATTAAATTCCTATATTTTTAACTAACTACATATACTTTGTTTTACAATAAAGGAAAGAAATACAGACCTCTAAACGTTTAGCCATATAATTTGCATTCAAGATAGCTATCTTTGATGCATTTGTTATTCCTTGAGATCCCATCATGGCAATGTATGTGTATGATATGGGCAAGATAAGTGCCGAACCCCAAGGTGCTGCAGAAATGGTACCAAGTGGCTTATTGTGTTCAGGGGCTGGTATGCCACCTGTTGCCACCTTCAAATCAAGATGTAAGATTATATCAGAAAGTGAACACATTGATTAATTATTTAATTACGATGATCATGTTGGAAATAATGATATAATTTATACAAACATCACAGCCCCACCATCGGAGATAACCGCCGACGGCCGTCAGCCGTCAGCCGCCGCCGTTAGTTGACGGAGAACTGCCAGTAACCGCCGGAAAAACCGCCGGTCACCGGTCTATAAATAGGGCATTTGTACACAAGTTATTGTAATCAATATACAATCAAAAGTTTATGTAGTTTCAGTTTATAAATCAAAGATTTGCAAGTTTAAGTTTAGTTTTATGAGTTTTGTGAAGTTTTGATCCTAACAGATCATACATAAAAAAAAATTTGTCACGATTTCAGTTATAATTTTCTGAAATTTATGGCTTCAAATATTTGATTTAATTACTTACCACAGGGTGTGACGGCAAGTAAGGTGCCAAGTGTTTCTTCACACCAATTGGACCCATTCCAGGACCACCTCCACCATGTGGAATGCAAAAGGTCTTGTGCAGATTTAGATGACAAACATCAGCACCAATAAACCCTGGACTAGTCAAACCAACCTGTAATACACCAAAAATTAATATGCATATTTGAGATATAACATACAAGGATGGATTTTTATTTTTATTTTTTTCACTTTAAAATACCTGTGCATTCATGTTTGCTCCATCCATGTAGACCTGACCTCCATTGTCATGAATGATTTTGCAAATCTCATCAATACCCTCCTCATAAACTCCATGAGTCGAAGGATAGGTAACCTGAAATTCAACTAAATTAATTAATTTTATCGAACCAAAATAATAATTTTTTGATTAATAAATACTTACCATAAGAGCAGATAAATGGTCTTTGTTTGCCTCAGCAGCCTTTCGTACCTCTTCAATATTTATGTTACCTTTAGAGTCGGTTCCCACAGTAATAATTTTCATTCCACACATAGCAGCACTTGCAGGATTTGTTCCATGCGCTGACACAGGGATAATACATACGTTCCTATGATGGTCACCTCTTGCCTACAGTTGATGAGAGTCAACATACTTGATTATTTTAACTTACCATTTCTAAATAAGGCGAAATTGGTACTTGTCTAAATATATTATACAATCTTTACTACTACTGATTTACACATACCATATGATATGCTCGGATAACCATCAACCCAGCATATTCTCCAGCAGCACCAGCATTTGGTTGCAAAGAGAAAGAATCAAATCCAGTAATGGTACACAACAAGTCACCCAAATTTTTGAACATTTCCTGCACGAATTAAAAAAAGATTACAATACGTATTTTGAAATTATAAAGATATTCATATTAACCAGAAGAAAATTATGGTAACCTGATATCCCTGTGCCTGTTCACTAGGAGCAAAAGGATGCAAATCTGCAAAGGCTGGCCAAGTCACAGGCATCATCTCTGTAGTTGCATTAAGCTTCATGGTACAAGATCCCAGGGGAATCATACTGTGGCATAGTGAAAGATCCTTCGATTGCAACTTACTAATGTATCTTAGTAGCTCATGCTCGGTATGGCACCTAAAATTATAAACATTGTATGTATATTGATAAGTTCATTTAAAGATGAGTACTTATTCATTATTACTCTGGTTAATACATTTTATCGTCATGTAGACGGCATATTGCAAGATGGTAAGTATTCTTTTTTATATATAAAGAAGTATCTTGAAACTCATAATTCAAGTTTTTAAGAAAATCAGGAAAGAATCATACGAGTTGAAAATTGGATGAGTCAAGTATGGAGTCTCCCTCACAAGCCCAGATGGGATAGCATCCTGAACCTCTGGCGCAATAGATGCAGCAGTGATGGTTACCTAGAATTACGATAAACCTTGAAGTTTTTGTTCCAAACGAAAATGCAAAAAAACAAATACTAATATCAGCAAAAGGGGCACACTCACAGGTTTCCCCAATGCAAAAACTTTGAACAAAGTATCAACATCTTCGATTGTTGTTGTCTCGTCGAAGGAGACAGTGATCTGAGAGAAACATATTTGAGAATTAGTTAAAGAAATCTGTATATGTGAATAGCTTTTGAAACATACTTACGGTGTTTTTGTCCACAACACGAAGATTCATGTTATGCCTGAGAGCTTCATCAGCAATCACATATGAATCAGCACATGTAATCTTCACAGTGTCAAAGAAGGGGAGATCCTGTACTTGTACAGTCCCGAGCTTCTTTAAACCTGCAGCAAATGTGCCAGCAAGACCATGGACCCGTTTGGCAATGGTCTTTAGGCCTTCTGGTCCATGGTAAACGCCAAACATAGCAGCCATGTTTGCAAGCAATGCCTATATATAGTTCATAAATAAAATAAATAAATCGGGTCACTGCATACAGATGAAAACTTTTGTAAGCTTGCATACAACTATAACCGGTAAAATAATTTCACAGAGTGTTTGGATGTGTGTTCGAAAAAAGATTTTCTGGATTTGAATATGCAGAATTAGATTAGATAGTCATAATAAAAGGGACTGCAGGATACCATGTTTGGATGTGCTTTTTTTTTGTTTGAAGTAATAATAATCAAATAACCAGTTGTTCAAGTGTTTCATAGATTCTAAATAGAATGACCAATTTTCTTTTTTGTGTGTATTAAAAGAGGAGGTATGTGTTCTGGTATGGGAGTAAAAAGTATCTCAAACTAAGTTAAAAAAAGGCTACAAGAGTAACTGGATAACATTATTTTTCCCTTTGATAACTAGTTTTGTTGCAGCTATAATGAAATCAATTATCCAAAACCAATAATATAACCCTTTAGATAATTAGATAAGGAGAGGCAGAATCTGTTTATCCTAACATTGCAAACCGATCGTTATGCTTTCAAGTCACAATAATCAGAATTCAAACAACCCAATAAGCATTAAAAGATACCTGCGCAGTGCAAATATTGCTAGTTGCTTTGTCTCTCCTGATGTGTTGCTCTCGTGTCTGCATCGCCATACGTAAAGCAGGTTTTCCAGAAGAATCGACACTAACACCAATGATTCTTCCAGGCATCATTCTCTTGTATTCTTGGGATGTTGCAAGAAAAGCTGCATGAGGACCTCCATATCCCATGGGAACCCCAAACCGTTGAGCTGAACCCACCACAATATCAGCTCCAAATTCACCTGGTGGCTTCAATACAGTCAAAGCCAACAAATCACTAGCCATGACAACTTTCACTCCATTTGCATGAGCATTCTTAATGAACTCTCCGTAGTCCAACAACTCACCCTCAGTTCCTGGATACTGAACCAGAACCCCACACACATCACCAGACGAGTAATCGAAATCTTTAAGATCAGCGGTAACCACTTTTAGATCGAAACCATCCGCTCTAGTCTTACAAATATCGATTGTTTGTGGGTGGCAGTTACTTGCAATAATAAAGGTTTTCTTTTTACCCTTTTGAATATTATTACACATCGCCATAGCCTCAGCAGCTGCAGTTCCTTCATCGAGTAATGAAGCATTTGACATGGGTAAACCGGTTAGATCAGTAACCATGGTTTGGAAATTGAGTAGAGACTCTAGACGGCCTTGTGCAATCTCAGCCTGGTATGGTGTGTACTGTGTGTACCAACCGGGGTTTTCCATAATGTTCCTTAGTATAACAGGAGGAACAGATGTATTATAATACCCCATACCAATAAAGGACTTAAAGACCTTATTCTTAGAAGCTAATTCTTGCATGTGTGCAATCATTTGAGATTCAGTTAAGCCCTCATCGAACTTAGGGAACTTCATTGATTCAAGACGGATTGATTTAGGTACAGTGGCATCAATGAGTGAATCAAGAGTCGGGAAACCGACAAATTCAGCCATTTTGGTTTGTTCGTCTGGGGTGGCAGAGTTATGACGGCGTGGGAAAGTGTCACTTGGTTTCAATGCTTCTACGGATATAGATCGAGTTTGTGAACCAAACCCATGAACGTTTCTATCTGATCTAACGTTTCCCCCACTACATACATAAGGAGATAAAGAAGAAACGTACCGTGAAGGAGAATATAGAGCAGGGGATGATGGGTTGTGTTTGGTTTGTGAAACCAGGCGCCCAAGGATGGCTTTGTTTGCTAGCCTGCGTGCACGCTCCATTGTGTATGATGAATTCTAATGAACTTGAATGAATCAAGCTCAAATGAAGAAGAAAGAAAAGAAGAGCAAGAATGCTCTGTTTTTCTTGGCTTCTTTTCTAAATGGTGGGGGAGTTGGGGTGGTGGTGATAAAAAGGGGTTAATGGGAATACACTGGCCTCACAAGTTCACCTAGTCACATGTCATCAAGAAAGGGTAAAAAGTTACGCTTTTAGTCCTAAACTATACACGCACTTCCATATTTGGTATCACAAGTTTCATTATGCAACCCATTTAGGCTTATCAGTCTTTCAAAGTTTTAACCTTTAGATTTCCATCTCCAAACTTCCTTACAAAACAATCATTAACGATAATGCTGTCATCAGAAACGTTATAAACCCAAAACTAGATTCATTAATCGCGAGTTTTATATAATTTATGTCCTAAGAATAAGCCTTAAATGAAAGGACTAGATATGACTATGTGTGTATAGTTTAAGCACCAAAAAGAAAATGGCGTAGATTTCAGATCTGAGGTGGTGGGTGAGGGTTAAGATTACGACAAATTACTCACCTCCAAGTTGAAAAAGGAAAACGACGGCATTGGAACACGTGGAGATGATGTTGTTTGGTGTCTGTAGTTTGAACTGCAAGCAATCAAAGCCAATCGTTTGTTATCGGGGACTCTAAAACAGAAACCAGTGGCATATGTTGATCACTATTCACTTAGGCAAATTGTCGAACATGTGGCAGGCATTGGATAAATCGGATTGGGTTTCAGTGGAGCAAATTGCCTCTAAATCTTTGGGAAAGTATTTGTGAAAAATCACAAAAATACGTTGGGTTGGCCGATTCTGTTTCACATTCTCCTTATCTCTCTTTCAACCTCCCATCAAAACACAATCGGAAACAAGTGTCAAGCTACGTACCCATAAAAGAATTATCTTTCTAATATCTGGGAATTGAAAGATGGCCCGGCCCGCCGCCCTGGGGGTGTTGGGTAGATGAAGGCTGCATGCATATCAGCCCCCATCTCTCATCTCTGTCATGTTAATCCGTTGACGAACAGTGATGAAAATATTCAAATTCTGAGTATTTCAATTTAAACATCATAATATGCAAACTAATATTAATATAGGGTTTATTAGAAAGGATTCGGATTGTATAGTTGTTATAATCAAGTGGTAAGTATAGGTGTTTTGAAATGAGGTAAAAACCGAGAAATAATCATTCTTTGATCTCAATTTCAATAATCAATTATGAAATCCTCTTTACACAACATGTAATTATCCTAAAATCAACTGTGTGTATATGCCGGTGTATGCGTGTTTGTGCGTGTGTTTTGACATTTGGTGGTAGATGACGGTGGTGACCATAGTTGTAGACAGATATTTGTTGTGTTGGTGTTTGTATGATTGTATGAATGAAATCTCAAAAACATAAATATCAAAAATAATTTTAATAATTTAGGATTGTTAAACATGGTATACAAAGTTTTAAAAGACTACTATAATAATAATAATAATATAAAATTTAAAAAATAATCTTTGACTTGTATGTCTAATAGTAATTATTGTTTGTGTTAAATGATAAGTTTTGTAACCTGATTGCATTAAAAATATTAATGACGTGATAGTGATGTAGGTAAGCATTTTTTGACCGGTTAATTAGCTTTAAATACTAAAGAGTGTTTAATCTAGTGGTATTAAAAAGTTCGAGTCGATAAAAAGATATGGATTACATGTGTGTTAATTTACAGCAAAAAAAAGGTTAGCTTTAATTTTATTTTTTTTTGTTCAAAAAAAACTATTTTTATTTATTTATTTTTCCTATATAATGAATGGTTATAGTCATTTTTAATTGACTATCTTTTGTAACTTTTATTTTTGCTAAATAAATAACAAAATATAAAGTATTTATTTTAAATAACTCCTAATTTATTGAAATAAATTATTTGTAAGGAGTGTTTGGTTTACAAATTTTTTTTCAGTGGAATTAAAATATGTGAAGGAACTGAAATGTTAGTCTAATTCCTTGTATGTTATGTTTGGTTGTGTAATTAGAAATTGAAATATGAATGTAATTCCACTACTTCACAAGCACCTAGGAGTGTTGCTCTATAATACCCATTTTCTAATTGTACCGATAGTTAATTATTAAATTGGTCTTATTTCATCTTTGTAGTGGACACAATTAATTAAAGTGGTATGTACTAGTGAATATTATTAGGCCAAGTGTTGGTAGACAATCTAGTAAATGTTGGGCTTGGTGTTTTAAAGTTTAAGCAAGATAATGGATCAAATTGATGTTAAAGTATATTTGGCCATTAGGGTCTAAATTAGGTAATCAAGCCCACTAGAGAGAGAGAAATCCCTAGGAGCCTTATTGCCAGCCGACAACAACAATTACTTTCAATGTGTGTGCATCGAGGTGTTTTCCAGCGAGAAAGGAAGGACTGGCGGTCGAGCAACGACACCATGACCTAACCCGAAAATAGTATTTTTCTATTTGAAAGTCCCTTTATACATGTTTCTAAGTGTGTCCACAAAATATTGTGTTAAACAAGCCTTGTTTTGCTCACATACCAGTGTCATTCTACCGAATGATGTCCCACCGGTACAAACTACGTAGAATTTAGCCGTTTGAGTGGACCACCGCTGCAAATCATTCTTGCAAGGTTTGATGTGAAATCACCTCCCCTCACTTGACCGAATCAAGACACATCAACTAGTGTCTTTGGTAAGCCCCCTCTATATCCTTTTAGTTTTTATTTTGATTCCTTGCATTCTTTACTTATGTTATTTCCATACTTTCAAACAATTATCTTGTCATATTGTAAACTTTTGTACTACTTTTAAATTTAATCACTTAAGGCGTCATTAATCTTCTTAAGTTCAATCATAGAGATAAATCCAGAAAACAAACAGAATTTACATACTAGATTAGAAATCGAAGGAGAAGAAGCAGGTTAGTATCCTAAGCCTTTGATAATCGAATAAAGTGTATCTTGTTAGGAAATCAATAGATTTGTTGTGGGTTTCTTGCTGCCGAATTATGTTAAAACCCGAGATAAAGTGTATATTGTTGGGAAATCAATAAAGTGTATCTTGCCACCACCACCACGGTTGCTACCGCCGTCATCAACACCACCGACCCCCGCCACTGACCATCGCTCACAGCCACCCCCTACTACCACCGACACCTGCCGTCCACGCCATCGCCACCCTAGGTAGACTGTAGGGTGGGGTAGGGTAGGTGTTGGGGTAGGGGTGATGTGGGGTGGGGTAGGGTTGTAGAGTAGGGATAGGGGTATGGTAGTAGTAGTAAGGTGAGAGTGTGTTGTGGTAAGGTGGTTAGGGTGGGGTAGGTAAGGTGGGGGCAAGGTAAGGTGTGTAAGACGAAGTAAGGTAAGGTGGAGATAGGTGTAGGGTAGGGTGGGGGTAGGGGTGGCGTATGGTGGCCGGAGGGGGTAGGGGGTGGTGGGCGGTTGATTATATATTTTGGTTTATACATATTGAATTAATTTATTTTTTCTTAGATTTCAATTCCGGTCTTTACTAACTAAACAAAATATAGTTTTTCACAAATTTCAATTCCTATAAATTCTAATTCTTATGAATTCAAATTCCTTAGTCAAATTTCAATTCTTTCATATTTATTCTGCTAACCAAACGGACCCTAAGACTTCGAATATACAGATATTAAACACATAGATAGATGAAAATGCAAATCTAGGTCAATTATAGCATACAACGAATCTTTATGACCCAATACAACAAACAAAATGACTCGTATGACCCATTATAACGTATTACAAATTTACAACTAATTATAATGCAACTAGGCCGTTGCAAAATATTAGAATTCATAATGGACTTTAATGTGGCGTATTCATTACTAATGGGTCTAAGAATATAAATGGGCCACAAGAATGCATATTCCGCTATAATGGATCTTAATGGTTCACGAGATGTGATATTGCGTTATCATGGATCTTAATGGGCTATTAGGGACCTTATGAATCTAATGGGTCACAAGATGTCATATTAGGTTGCAATGTATTATAGTATAATTCGTGTGTCGTATTGGTCCTAGCGGGTCTTAATGGTCGGTCATAACATGTTGTTAGGTTATATTGGATCTTACTATCTTAGTGAGTTGTATGGGGTAATAATGGATAAAAAGATGCCATATTAGGTTATATATGTATCTTCATGGGTCACAGGAAATGCCCGGTTATAAAATATTTTAACTAGCCACTTTGGATGCTAAATGGGTCACAAGATGTCATATCGGGTTAAAATGGGTCACAAGATGTCATGTTGGAGCTAATAGATATTAGAAGGCACAAGATTACATGTCATAATGCATCTTAATAGGTCCGTCCCTATGGGTCTTTTTTCTCCTAATGGGTCTTTAACTGATCACAATTTGCCATACTGGATTATAAAGTATCTTAATGGGTCACAAAATGTCATAGTAGGTTTTAATGGATCATAATATTTCTTAATGGGTCACTTGGTCAATTTTTCCATTTTTCAATATATAGTTATTACAGAAATTATGATTATGAAAGCAATACATTGCAATAATAATATAAATCTTCAAACAAAATGATCTACGGGTTGTATGCATCAAAGTAGGCTTGGGGAATTCATCCAGTGGGAACAGTTTGACTTGTTCCCCTTTAACCTACTTAATTTGTTTTTATTTGACCCGTTTGAGATAATAGACAGCCCAAGATAACCTATTGATAAGTAAACAAGTGAGCGTACCTATAGAACAAGCCTCCAAAGACACAAACAAAGTGTTGCCTATAAGAAGAACAATGTAGCTGAATATAAGAGGCTTGACATATGATTTATGTGACCAGTAATAACCACACAATCAAATAAACCGAAGAAAAAACCTGTGCATCCGCCATTCATCCAATCATAACACACAAACTGGGCTGTAGCTCCAAGGATCGGAGAGTAGTCATCTGTTGTCGGGACAGTAATGCATGTATTCACTATGTACAACATGTACACTAAGTCCAGAACAAGTGGCATAAATTGCTTTTTCATTCACAACATGCTCTTCAGATGAAGGCATTCGCAACTCGTCTTGCATAATAAATGCATATGTTCGTGAATGTGAAGAAAATATGTTAAATTCATCAGTTGATTCTCGACTGATTTGATTGATTCAATAATCGGGTCCTGTAATTTGTTGCAGGAAATAGATTTAGTCGTTAAACCATACAATTTATATAAATCTTAACGAAATTTACAAATTTACAAAATGAAGAATTCAACAAATACCGAAATGCAAAGAGTTGGGTGGTCATAAAATGATGTTGGGAAATAAGGCTAAGTAAGTTAAAACTGTTGAACATGCAAAAAGCAAAACTGTTGGAGTAAGTTTTGAGAAAACAGTTTCAAAGTTGTTAGTACAAAAAGATTCAGAACTGATAGTTATATTACATCAACTGTTGGAAGAGAATGAAGAGAAGACTGTTAGAAGAAACTCAGAATTGTTTATTCAACAAACAGTTTCTGTTGAGATATTTATGGAAATTGCTATCTTCGTGGATTTAAAAGATATCTTATCAAATTTTGAAGATTATCAAGATTATCTCACAAAGATAGAAGATTAACAAACTTCAAAAACCTAAAGGGTTATAAATACTCTGTGTAGATTAGTTTGTTAGTATTGCTTTTGATTTACACTTATTCGTATTGTTTTAATATTTTCAGAAAGTGTATTAGCCTCCAAGTTTCTCTGAAACCTAAGAACAGTTTGTGTTCTTCGTCTAACAAAAGAGTTAGATTGGAGGTGTTGGTGAATATTGTAATCATCCTTGATTATTAATAAACATCTTGTGTTTAAAGTTATTCTTTGAATTGATTGAATTGTTCTTATGATTAAAACCTTTATTAAAATCAATTAAGTGTGATTCCGCAACTTCTTAGTTGATTGTGATTAAATTCAAATGTTGTCTTTTCATACAAGTCTGATTTAAGATAGTAAAAGATAATTCTTGTTATTTTGTTTATTTACGATCCTGACAAGTGGTATCAGAGGCTTAACATTAAGGTTCTCTTAATCACCAATTAAAGGTTTTTCACAATCTGCTGTGTTCTTATTGATTTAAAGACTGTTTATTGTTTAATTGAGAATTCTCAATCACTGAATTACAATGGAGTCTGGTGGATCTTCTGAAAACATTGGATCTGGGTCAACCATTCATGTTCCCATGCTCAAACCAACTGATTTTGAGATGTGGAAACTGAGAATCAAGCAGCATGTTCAATTGATGGACTATGTTGTTTGGGAAATCATTGAGAATGAGCCCATAACTCCTGTTGATTTAGATGAAACTGGAAAACCTAGGAAGAAACCACCACCAAAAACAGATGCTAAAAGAAAAGAGAGGATGCTAGAGATGAAAGCTCTAAGCATTCTTCAGATTGCTATTCCTAATGAATATCAACATCAGTTTAAGAAGTTTGAGAATGCTCATGAATTGTGAAATGCATTAGAGAAAAGGTTTGCAGGGAATTCAAGCTCCAAAAGAAATCAAAGGGATCTTCTCAAACAAGCTTATGAGAGCTTTTCCAGTGGTAAGAATGAGAGCATCACTCAGATCTTTGATAGGTTCTATAAGCTAGTATGTAAACTTGAGAGTGCAAATGTTAGAATAGAGCAAGATGAAATCAATAGAAAGTTCCTTAGGTCTTTAGGTGATGAGTGGACAGTATATGTTGCACAATGGAGGACTAAGGACTCTTTGGAGGATATAGAATTAGATGATCTCTACAACAGTTTAATTGTGTTTGAAGGGGAAATTGAAGGAAAATGGAAGTCAATGATCCCTAGTCACAATGCTGCTCATCTCTCATCCTCAGGTTTGGACTCAAATTTTTCTTTAACTAACTCTGCTGATGGTTGTGTATGTGTTGTTACTGGAGTAGATATGAATACTTCTGATGCAGTGCTTGAAGCAGTTTTAGCAAGTCATGCACTTTCAACCCTTACAAATGAGGATCTTGAGCAAGTGCATCCAGATTATCTTGAGGAGATGGATCTCAAATGGCAGATGGCTATGCTGACTGTAAGAGCAAAAAGGTTCATCAAAAGAACAGGAAGACAAAACATAAACTTCAGAGCTGATGGTTAGACTGGATTTGACAAATCCAAAGTAAGATGTTTCAAATGTCAACAGCATGGTCACTTTGCTAGAGAATGCAGATCTGGTGGACAAAGCCAGAATCAAGGTCAAAATTTAACTCCCACCTCATCAGCATTGGTCTCTCTAGAAGGTTATGGGTTTGATTGGAGTGATCAGGCTGAGCAAGCAACTCATAACAAAACATTGATGGCATTGACTGACTCCTCCATCAACATGGATTCATCAGAGAGAGAAGACATTCAGGTATCTTCTAAACTATGTCCTGGTGAATGTAGAGCTATAGTTAAAAGGTTTAGAGAACACAACAGAAAGGTGTGTGCTGCTCTAAGCAAAATGGAAGAAAGAAGGTATGAAACCAGTGCTGTAATTGAGAGCTTTGAAAAGAAAATCAAAGATTATCAGGCTAATGAATTGCAAATGGACTATGATAGAAAGTATCACAAGTGGGAGAAAAAGCAACTTCAAGAAGAGATTGATAGTCTTAAGGAGAAGTTGAGTGAGAAAGAGAATAAAATAGATGAATTAACCAAGAAATTGAATGGTGTGGACATAGATTTGAACATGTTTAAAGCTTCATCCCTTAAGCTTGAAACTGTTTTGAAATCACAGATCTTAAATAAAATAAAATCAGGCATAGGCTACAAACAGACTCCTCCTCCATACAATCACACCTATATAACTCCCATGACTGATGTAGCTGAAAGGTATGTTGATGAACCACTAGAGGAAGAATTGAAGTCAGCAGATCCACAGCTAGAAAGTGAAGATGAGGGAGTTGTATATGAGATAATTGATGAAAAGAAGGAAGGATTTGTGAAGAAAGAGGAAATTATTCCAATCGAAAATCACATCTGTTGTGAACCAAAAGCACCTAACTCTTCTTCACAACATGTGATGTTTGTAAAAGAATCCTCAGAACCTTCCACCAGTGAACCAAAACCCTTCAAAGCTGTTACTTCTATAAACAGTTTCACTACTGTTGAAAACAGTCCCCATCTTTACACTAACAGTTCCAAGGAAAGTCCACACAGTTTTCATCCAAAAACTTCAACTGTTAGTATTAAGACCAAAGGAAAGAAGGAGATTGATGAAGTTGCAGTTGCAAAACAGAAGAAGAAGGCTTCAAAATTAAAATTAAAAAACAAACAGGTGAAAAAGCATACAGAAATGTCTATTTGCACATGCAAACAGCATGGTGTGCAAAAGTTTCCTCCTTCAGCACCAGTGAGGGGGAATCAAAGAAATAGAAACAAATTATGGGCACAAATAAGTGGGATACCTATAGTCAAAGCTAAAAATTGTTACATTTGTGGGAAAACAAATCACTTGGCTCACAACTGTTATCATAATCAACAGCTATATAGGACCCAAAAACCAAGTACCAGAAACCAATCTAACAGTTCTTCAACTGTTAAGCCAAAACAGTCTAACAGTTCTTCAACTGTTAAGCCAAAACAGTCTAACGGTTCTTCAACTGTTAAGCCAAAGACAAAGAATGGTTGTTTGGCTTGGGTAAAAGTGCAAAAACAAACAGTTTCTGAAGAAACTAAATATGATAATTCTTCTGAAAGACAAACCAAGTCACATGTAAATCACAACAGTTGGAAACCATATGTTCTCACTAAATATTCTTCACACATAATAGAGAAATATGATTGGGATGAAATTAAGAAAACTCAATCTGTTGTTAAATACTATGACATGAATGGTGTACCCAAGACCTGCATGGCCTGGGTACTTCCTACTACTAACTGAGTTTATTTTGTGCAGAGCATTCATAGGGTCAATCAAGGAGCAATCTGGCATGTGGATAGTGGATGCTCAAGGCACATGACTGGAAATCCACACTGATTTAAGGATTTCAAAAGAATCAATGGAGGATTTGTAGCATTTGGAGGAAATCCAAAGGGAGGAAGAATCACGGGTAAGGGAGCTGTAGATGCAGGTAACCTTACTTTTAATGATGTTTACTTTGTTGAATAACTCAAATACAATCTGTTGAGTGTATCCCAAATCTGTGACATTGGAAACAAAGTAGTGTTTACAGATACTGAATGCATTATCCTTCCAAAAGATTTTAAGTTATCAGAAAAGGACATTCTTTTGAGAACACCAAGAAAGGATAATGTTTACTGCTTGAATACACAAAAGGTTGCTCAGCAAAATGTTTTAAGTTGTTTACTCTCCAAGGCATCTTAGGATGAGTCTGCCACTTGGCATAGAAGGATGTGTCACATGAATTTTAAAACCATGAATTTGTTAGCTAAAAACAGTTTGGTAAGAGGTTTACCTCAAAAAGAATTCTCATGTGATGATCATTGTATTGCTTGTCTCAAAGGCAAGCAACACAAAACTTCTTTTAAGACCGAAGAAGTTTCTTCCATCTCTACACCTTTACAGTTATTGCACATGGATCTTTTTGGTCCTACATCTGTGGTTTGTATAGGGAAGAAAGCTTATTGTTTAGTCATAGTTGTTGACTTCACCAGATTTACTTAGGTTCAATTTATTAGATCTAAGGATGAAACAGCAGAGTTAGTTAAATCCCTTATTCTTAGAATTGAAAATCAGTCCGATTTAAAGGTGAAAGTCATTAGGTCTGACAATGGGTCTGAATTCAAGAACTATGAGCTAAAGAGTTTCTGTGAAGAGAAAGGGATTGAAAGACAGTTTAGTGCTCCTAGGACTCCACAACAGAATAGAGTGGCTGAAAGAAGGAATAGGACTTTGATAGAAGCTGCTAGATCAATGCTAGCTGATTCTAGGCTCCCAATGACATTTTGGGCAGAAGCTGTGAACACCGCTTGCTATGTTCAGAATATAGTACAAGTTGTCAAGTCCAAAGAGAAAACTCCCTATGAGTTATTTCTTCACAGAATGCCATTGATCAATTTTTTGAAACCATTTGGATGTCCCTGCACTATCCTAAATACCAAGTCCCAATTAGGAAAGTTTGAAAGCAAGGCTGAAGAAGGATTCTTTGTAGGCTATTCCACTCAAAGCAAAGCCTATAGAGTCTTCAACAATGTGTCTAGGATCATAGAAGAGAGTATGCATGTATCTTTCAATGAGAATAAAATCAATGCAGCAGGTAATGGTCCTGAGTGGTTATTTGATATTGATGCACTAACCAAATCTTTGTCTTTTGAGTTTTCCACAGAAACAACTGCTGATATTCCTACAACTGTTGGTACAAATCAACAAACAGTTTCCAACAGTGTCAACAGTCTTGAGACAGTTTGTTTGAATCCAACAACTGTTGATGAAAACACAGTGAATAAAGACTTTGTGGTGCTTCCTCTCACTAAAAATAATTCTTCAAGTGCTGATGGCCAAATAAATGATGATGCTGACAAGGAATTTCATGTTCCTACCCATCACCATGCATCTGAACATCAAACAGTTGTCGACCAAGTGTATCACTTCTGGGAATGAAAGAAACTCTGAGGTTGATATGTCAAATTTGGAGAATTCCTTGCCTGAAGAGAACATTACTACATCAAGAATTCATAAGAATCATCCTCCAATACAGATTATAGGTGATCCTGCCACAACCATTCAAACAAGGGGTATGCTGAAAAGTGAAAACAGTGGCGCAACTCTTGACCAGTTGTAGAGATCATCTAATTCTATATCCTCCAAAGAGTCCTTAGTCCTCCATTGTGCAGCATATACTGTCCACTCATCACCAAAAGACCTAAGGAACTTTCTATTGATTTCATCTCGCTCTATTCTAACCTTTGCACTCTCAAGTTGACTTACTAGCTTATAGAACCTATCAAAGATCTGAGTGATGCTCTCATTCTTTCCACTGGAAAAGTTCTCATAAGCTTGTTTGAGAAGATCCCTTTGATTTCTTTTGGAGCTTGAATTCCCTGCAAACCTTTTCTCTAATGCATTCCACAATTCATGAGCATTCTCAAACTTCTTAAACTGGTGTTGATATTCATTAGGAATAGCAATCTGAATAATGCTTAGAGCTTTCATCTCTAGCATCCTCTCTTTTCTTTCAGCATCTGTTTTTGGTGGTGGTTTCTTCCTAGGTTTTCCAGTTTCATCTAACTCAACAGGAATTATGGGCTCATTCTCAATGATTTCCCAAACAACATAGTCCATCAATTGAACATGCTGCTTGATTCTCAGTTTCCACATCTCAAAATCAGTTGGTTTGAGCATGGGAACACGAATGTTTGACCCAGATCCAGTGTTTTCAGAAGATCCACAGACTCCATTGTAATACAGTGATTGAGAATTCTCAATTAAACAATAAACAGACTTTAAATCAATGAGAACACAACAGATTGTGAAAAACCTTTAACTGGTGATTAAGAGAACCTTAATGTTAAGGCTCTGATACCACTTGTCAGGATCGTAAATAAACAAAATAACAAGAATTATCTTTTACTATCTTAAATCAGACTTGTATGAAAAGACAACATTTGAATTTAATCACAATCAACTAAGAAGTTGCGGAATCACACTTAATTGATTTTAATAAAGGTTTTAATCACAAGAACAATTCAATCAATTCAAAGAATAACTTTAAACACAAGATGTTTATTAATAATCAACGATGATTACAATATTCACCAACACCTCCCATCTAACTCTTTTGTTAGACGAAGAACACAAACTGTTCTTAGGTTTAAGAGAAACTTGGAGGCTAATACACTTTCTGAAAATATTAAAACAATACGAATAAGTGTAAATCAAAAGCAATACTAACAAACTAATCTACACAGAGTATTTATAACCCTTTAGGTTTTTGAAGTTTGTTAATCTTCTATCTTTGTGAGATAATCTTGATAATCTTCAAAACTTGATAAAATATCTTTTAAATCCACATCATTTTTAGTTAATAGTTCCACCTTTGAATTATGATTCATCTCTACATCTACAACAGGCTCAGGAATAAAGTTGGATGCCCTTGAATACCATCCTGGATCTTCTTCCTCTAATATTTTTACAAAAAGGCGCATCGCTTCAATGGAAGCCATGTTTCCAAGACCATTCCAACTTGTCCATTTGCTTTGTTCCACTGGACTCCAACCTCTTGGCTTTGGTAAGTTACATGGTCCAACAGTTGCCTGCTGATACAAGGCGTAAAGTAAAAGAGCGACATCATTAGAGAATTTAGAGGTGACCCCTTTTGAAGAGGAATTGGGAGAGCCACCGAATCCCGCGTAAGTAGCAGCAGCGTAGAATCGATCAGGGTATGCAAGGCCAGAGCTTGCCCTCGCCATTGCCATTTTTGTTGATTCTGATCGATCAGATCAGATCAGAGACTGAAATAACAAGAAGGAATAGGACTAACCAACTCTACAAACTTTAACTTAATGTGTAGTTTTTGGTCTTAATACTCCAACAATCTTTGAAGATATTTTGAGGAATTTTGAATTGCATTTAATATGCATTACATATATAAGTCATTCCCTCATCGCAGTTTCCTTTACGCTTACTAACCTTCAATCAAACGCTAAAACCCTAGACGCTCTCTTCGAAATCGCCATGGCTCCCCTTCCGTTTGTCAAAGAACACAACATGCTTGCCTTCCTCTCCAAACCAGCTGAGTTGCATGTCTTTCATGACATGATCGACTATCTTACCATGTCAAATCTTAATACTGCTCTCACCATCAATCCAACCATTTACACTTCTCATCTTGATCAGTTCTGAAAAAATGCTACGCTCACTGAAATAGATGGAGTGCAATGGATCACTTCAAGTGTAGATAGCCATGATGTTTCAATCGATGAGAATACCATCCGTGAACACCTTCAACTTAATGATCTTGAGGGTGAGTATTCTGATTCGGTCTCCTTGGAATTCTTGCATGAGGAGTTGATTAAACTGGGGTATGAGGGCCCTAGGGGAAAGGGTACCTTTTACAAAGGACAATTTTGCGCTCACTGGAAATATTTAATACATACCCTACAACAATGTTTAAGTCCTAAAAGAACCGGCTGGAATGAGTTTGGAAGCAACATTGCCTTGGCCTTAATCTGTTTGGCCAACAATCGCTACTTCAACTTTTCTAAGCTAATTTTTAATGGAATGGTAAAGCATCTTGGGACCAAATATGGTCTCTTTTTGATGTACCCTAGATTTGTGCAAACATGTTTAAACTTATTATTGCCAAATCTTCAAACTCACAAGAGGGTTCTGATTCCCTCTGCTCATGTGGCGTCCACATTGAGCAAACTGTTGATAAATGGGAAGAATTTCTCGGGTAACATCAATCCACCACTCTCTGCAATGGTGGAGTTTCTTTCAAGAAACAGAGCTGCCAGAGTTGAGCATGAAGCCCAAAATATTGCTACACCACCAACTCTGGAACCCACAGCTCACGATACTCAAATATCTCCCTCTGCTACTCCTTCTAAAGCTACTACACAAGCCCCCTCACTTATAACATTCAGAAAAAGAAAAAGAACTGTTGGTGCTCCTTCCACCACAGTCCCATCATCCCAAACTGTAAGCCCTGCACAGGTGCATTCACCTGTGCAGAATATCCAAAGGGAACCTATTATGCTGTCTCCCAAGCACATTGAGGAGGTGATCACTCCTAAAGAGGGTGATCATGTGGTCATTGAGGCTGACACTACTGTTTCATCTGCAAGGGGTGAACAGGGCAGTGTTAACATATGTAAAACCTCACCCACGGCAACAAAGGCTGGTCAAACAGCTTTGGAAATAGTGAGTACCAAGAACAAAGGGGTACTGGTGAGGGATCTTCTAGGAGTGACCCACCGGTTTTATCTGTCGATGATATGTTTGAAGTGGCAACACTTGCTGACATTGAGGCTAGCATGAAACACAAAGCATTGACGAATTCTAATCTAGTACCATTTCTTGGTGCCTTTCTTTATCTCAAAAAGAGGAGTACCTTACAAGACAAGCTGCTTGCCAAGCACAATGAGCTAATTATTCAGCAACACAATCAAATCAAGGCTTTGTCAACCTCTCTATTGCAAGCAACAGAGGTTCTTCGAATGCATGATCAAATGTTTCAACAAATGCATGCCTCTCCCTCTCAATCAGTTCCAATCAAAAAGGGTGAGAAGTAAATCATAAAGGAGCAAGAGAAGGATGTGCAAGGTACTTCAACAGCTGCACCAGAACTACAAACAGTTGCAACTCCACAAACAACAGTTGCTCAAACAGTTGCAAGGGATCAATCACAGAAGAGAAACTATCTGCTGTTGATAGAGTGTTGATCAATAGGATGATCATGTCTGGGGATTATCCGATAACAGAAGTATTCAAATCGTGGTCTAATGCTAAACAAAATCATTTGATTGAGATTGGTGCTCAAACGCTTAATATTAGCACATTCAAAATGGCCCAAAAGATTGAGGATGGGTGGCTAGATGGGAAAGTATCTAAACTAGAGCCGATTGCACCTAAGCCAGGATTCAAAGGCATTACAATTCAAGAATCAAAGAAAGATAAAAAAATGCCTCCTGTGCTAGGAAAGGGAAAGGAAGTTGTTGTTAATATTCCAAAGTTAAAACTTTCAAAGGAACAACAAGAGGAGTATGATCATGAGCTTGCTTAGAGGCTAAATGCTGAGATGGAGCAACAAGAGCAAAAAGATTTTAAATTAGCTCAAGAGATGGTTGCTGAAATAACAAAGGAGATTGAGGAGGAAGAAAAGGCAAAGAAGGCTGATAAGGGAGTGAAAAGAAAGAGAATTGAAAGAAAGAAAACAGTTCCACTTTCAAAGCAAACAGCTGAAAAGAAAAAGCAGATATCTAAACCTAAACAGCTTCAACAATTCCAAACAGTTCAAACATCAAAAGAAAAAGCAAAGGCTGGTATGGTACAAACTATTTTGCAAGATAAGCTCAGAATGGAGGTTGAACAGAAGCTAGATCAGCTTGTGGAAGCTCAACTCGAACAAAAATCTCATATAACTGAATGGAGATTTGAATTGTTAAGAATTGAAACTGGGAAGCAAGGAGTAACAATTGTGAGAGAGATTGAACCAATTGAAAGCTATGCAAGCTTCTTACAATTGATGGATAGTGTGACCAGGAGAGATGTGCAAGAAATGTATGAATATGGTCTAAGGCACTATGGAGAAGCTGCTGGTATTGAAATCAGAGTGTTGATGAGACATTTAACAAGCATATGTGACCCTCTGAGAGTAATGCAGATGTTAATAGCTGAGGAAGCATTCCCAATAAGTACTGTCAAGGTGTATGCTAAGTCAAAGACTTATCACATTGTGATGGGAAATGCACTGACTCAATGGTTTGATCTTGAGTTCATAGAGCATAACAAAACAAAGCTCTCATATTTGATAAAAGCAAAGTTCTTTGGCCCTGCTAAAGTTAAAGAAAATCTTCTTTAGAGGCTCAAAGAAAGATTGGAATCCCTACAGTCCAAGAAAGGTTAACTTCAAGTTTTGATTGAAACAGTTTTGCATAAGTTACTTATGTTAAGTTTTCTGTGGTCGAACCCTATAAACAACTTAAGTATATTGTTCAATATCTTAAGTTAGGGGGAGATTGTTGGGAAATAAGGCTAAGTAAGTTAAAATTGTTGAACATGCAAAAAGCAAAACTGTTGGAGTAAGTTTTGAGAAAACAGTTTCAAAGCTGTTAGTACAAAAAGATTCAGAACTGTTAGTTATATTACATCAACTGTTGGAAGAGAATGAAGAGAAGACTATTAGAAGAAATTCAGAACTGTTTATTCAACAAACAGTTTCTGTTGATATATTTATGGAAATTGCTATCTTCGTGGATTTAAAAGATATCTTATCAAGTTTTGAAGATTATCAAGATTATCTCACAAAGATAGAAGATTAACAAACTTCAAAAACCTAAAGGGTTATAAATACTCTGTGTAGATTAGTTTGTTAGTATTGCTTTTGATTTACACTTATTCGTATTGTTTTAATATTTTCAGAAAGTGTATTAGCCTCCAAGTTTCTCTGAAACCTAAGAACAGTTTGTGTTCTTCGTCTAACAAAAGAGTTAGATTGGAGGTGTTGGTGAATATTGTAATCATCTTTGATTATTAATAAACATCTTGTGTTTAAATTTATTCTTTGAATTGATTGAATTGTTCTTGTGATTAAAACCTTTATTAAAATCAATTAAGTGTGATTCTGCAACTTCTTAGTTGATTGTGATTAAATTCAAATGTTGTCTTTTCATACAAGTCTGATTTAAGATAGTAAAAGATAATTCTTGTTATTTTGTTTATTTACGATCCTGACAAATGATACATAGCATCTATGATCATCTTACAAAGGCCACACATCAGATCAAGCATTTGAGAGAAATCACCAAGAACAAAATCGCAATCCTGGGAAACAACCTTGTAATAATCTGAAAATAGTACACATCTCAGACCATCCACAGTCCAGTGAAAATCTGTATTTTTCTGGGAATTTCACAGTGGTTGCAAAAAGGAATAAAAGTAATTCAAAAACGAAAGAATACGATACAAACTATAAACCCTTGATTGGACTATCACCTGTATATAAATCCTCGATGTACATTATAACTTGGGATTCAAGAACATTACTCTTTCCATTCTTGAATTTGTAATTCCTTCAATTATTTTCCATTGTTAAGCACACAAATTACAGTCCTCTGTGGAATATAGACAAATTAATCCGTGGATTACAACTCTCTAATTCATAAACCTTACAAACAAATCGGTCGTTACAGTTATCGCTTAATGCTTGAAAATTGAAACCTAAACAAGTTATGATTCGACACTATGTTCTGACTGTAAATAGTGAAATTGTTTACGTTTTAGTGAAATCATGCAATGGAATAGGATTAAGAACAAATCTTGTGTCGGAAGCAACTGAACGGATTAAGAACAAACTTACGCTCGATATAAAGTTTTGACATAGATTACAACCAACATTATATTAGATTCCGGCGAAGAGCGATAGAGATGAAACAGAGGGGCGACAAAGAAGGAGATCGATCTGCAGATATGTGCGTAAGTGAGGCTATTGTTTTTTACACCATTGCACTATCACCCTGTTCTTGAGTTTCTTTCCGAAGGAAATGGAAGGGGGAGACTAGGAATGGGCTTTGATTCATCTTAAAATCTTTTCCAAACAATGAGAAAGCTCGTCTTTTTCTCTTCTTTTCCTCTTCTTAACTCAAGAACAGAGAACAGAGCATATGGTAGGTGATGATGATTTGGGCACCCTAATCTTTTTGTCACTAAAAATATGAAATTATGGATTCAATGGTATAAGGGTTCAAATAGGGTTGTTTCTGGATTTTTGGTGACCGGTTGTATTATATAATGATAAAAATAAAATTAATTAAGATTAAAAGTGTTTTTTCGGATTTCTAGTTAATCGGGTTGGGTTAACGAGTTTTCTGTTTTTCTTCCGGTATTTTATTATCAAGATCTAAAACAAAACACAATTTATATGAAGTCATGTTAATTAAGTTGTTATTTTTAGTGTAAACTAAAGCATTTCAAAGTTATAAATCGAATATTACGCAATATTTTATCTTTTTCTTAAAACATTTTTCATTTGATTTTAGTGGTATTAAAAACCACCGGTGACATCCAAAAATTTGACTAGTGACACTAACTCGAAAAAAGTTAAAATTTTCCACTTTGTCTGTAAAATTGACCAGTGGTCAATGTCACAATCGGACCAAGTGTCGGTCCGGCCCTAGATTCAAATAATCACTTTTTATTATGTGTTTAAAATGTTGTTTTATATAAATTATCACCATTACACTATAGTAGGAAATGAATCATTATTATAGAACATTAGAACTCGTACTAGGTTACAATTCTCTACAAATTCTTTTAATCCAGAAAATAAACAAAAAAAAGAAAATAGTTTTTACCGACATGATAGAACTCATTATTATAGAACATTATAACTCGTATTATGTTACTATTATCATATTACGGTGTGGTAGAGGGGCTTCAGGGTGGAACCAAAATTTATTAAGGGTACATAGAGTGGGAGGGTGTTAGCCATGTGATGGAGCGAACAATCAAGTGGCGATAAATTTTCCCACACCATCATCAAGTGGTGGAAGAAAGAAAGTGGTGATTACCACCTAAGTAGTGGTGTTGAAACTGAGGTGGTGTCATAGTCATAGGAATGTTATTGAGATCCCCGTTATGGTGGTAACGAATTTAGATCCTCATTACCCATTTTATTTTTTAATTTTTTCTTCAACCAATATAAATTAAAAAAATCATTGTGCGTAGGTTGAGTGATGGTAGTTATGGATTATAAGTTAGTTATACTAATGTGTCTGCTAGTTACATGGTTCTAAATAACGTGACATGGCAACGCCAAGGCGCGAGGCGCGACTTTGACGTTAAGAAATAGCCATTGGCGGTGGGGTTAAGCATGGCGTAAGACAAGGTGTGCATTTACGCGTCAAATGGCGAGTTTTTTAAGGCGTGACGCATAGAAAAATATTTTTTTTAATTTGAATTTTTTATATAAATTTTGCGATCGCGTGTATGGAACTTCTATAAATTTGTATTTTGTAATTTGTATTTGTTACTTTGCTCCTAATTTATGCAACTTTGTGTAATTTGTATAATGATAAATTGGGTATAAATATTTATAAAGTATATACAAAATTGTCGCCTTAAAAAACATCATAACTCGACATGGCTCCTAAAGCTTGAGGCTTGACCTCGCTGCCACGCCTTACGTTTTTTAGAACATTGGCTAGTTATGACAGTTATTAGTATTTACCACTACGGATGCTCTTATGAAAAAGTATATTTATTAGGAAATGATTCGTACACAATTTTTTTTATCACAGACAACAATCATGATTTTTTTTATCCCCAACAAACTCATAAACTATTTTTCTCAACCACACATTCAAGTGCATTGTGATCTAAAAATACACTTTTTAGTGTGTGTGACAAAAAAATTATTATGTACAAATCATCTCACTTGAAAAATGGAGGTTATTTAAGATATATATTAGTAATAGTTATAAGAATGGTATCGAGAGCCTCATTATGGTGGTAACGAATTTAGATCCTCGTTATCCATTTTATTTTTTTTATTTTTCTTCGGCCAATAGAAATGTGTTTGGGTCAATGATATTAATTATGAGTGTTGTTACTGTAACTGTTTAGTTATGGGTTAGTTATGCTGACGTGACGACTAGTTATAAGATTTACTGCTGCGGATGCTTTTATGGAATAGTGTATTTATTTGGAAACGTGTAAAGTAAGAGAAAGTGTATGTCGGAAAATTTGAGGTTATTTAAAAGGTATATTAGTAAAATTCAGTTTTTGAATTTTAAGTGATTAAGCAAGGTATGAAGAAAGTGTTAATTATATTATAGTATACTAGCAAGGTACCCGCACAATGCTGTGACGACAAATAACTTCTATTTTACATCATGTTGTTTTTAAAAATGTAATAATATGTTATTCGTATAATTCAATGTCACGAAAAAATATCGTACAATGCCAGTTTTTTATTTTTTTTATTTGCATCAACTATTTTATTAATTTTAAAAATAAATTCTAAAAGACATTAAAATAAGAAAAAGATTTATATTTATAAAATAAGAAGGGAGAAGTTAATAAGATTTTGAAAATTATGTTGATGTGGGTAGATAATTATGTTTGTGTGAGATGGTGTTTTAGTGTTAGAGAGATATTTTAAATAGACAAAAAGTTAAAATAATTAGGAGAGAGAATGAAATGGTTAAAAGGGGGTATTATAAAAGTTAATGTAAATTAGAAGAGAGAATGAAATGGTTAAGAATGGGTATTTAATACATTCAAGTTAATTAAAATTAAGAGTTTTAAGATTGTAAATGTATTATAAAAGAGTAAGATATATATAAAGTGAATAACTTAGCTACACTATCATTGCCAGTTAGCTACATGATGCACATACAAACACTTTGTATGGTTACTATTATGCATAGTGTATAAACAGGACCTACCAAATATTTATATGTGTATCATGTAACTAAATGGCTATATTATAGCGTAGCTAAGTTATTTCCACCTATAAAAACACGTTTTAATTTTGAGGAGAGATTTAGATTAGAGTAGTGGTGATTGGGTTATTTGGATGGGACAATATAACTATAGTCCAGCTGGGATGAACGTTATGCAAGCTGGACAATTAATCTTTTGTTTATTAATTATTATTGTTGTATTCACAAAAACAAAAACTTCGCTGTTTAGTTGTTGCTACCGACAAATGTGTCGTTGTGTCAATATATTAAAAAATATAACTCCAAACCAATTTATTTAATAAAACATTATATTATATATGCAGAAACATATAATGTCAACTTGATTTAATTCTTTTCGTAATAAATGTAAATTTGTCAAATCATTATAGAAAGCATTATCATTGCAACGTCTTTGATATCGCTGATTATACCACAAAACTATAATATATTTGATCACAAAAAAACAAAAACAAATTATCATTACAATCATCAATAGTAAAAAAAAACTCTTCAAAGCTAACTTTGTAGATATGTAACTCGTCGTAGAGTATCTATGGTAATAACTATTATCAAAGTCATTACTAACATTCGTATTAGTAAAACTAAATTCGTCACTAACACAGTACAATAAAGCTATCATCAATTTGTACACTTCGATCTATGTGTACAAAACTTTCTATCGTGCATACCATTGGTTAAAAAAACATATTGTGCTCACTACCCTCGTAACAAGTTTCACTAAAACGAGCCATCAACAAACCTACCGTAATAGAATCATGAGCTTGACTTGCTCGTTGTGGCACTTTGGCAACATATTGTGCTCACTACCTTCACAACAAGTTTCACTAAAACGAGCCATCAACAAACCTACCGTAGTAGAATCATGAGCTTGACTTGCTCGTTGTGGCACTTTGGCAAGCTCATTTACGAGTTGATGCCTTGTTGGGGCTATTCTTTATAAACATGTTAATAGTTATACTTATTTTATTGTTTATATATAACTAAATGTCATGGGGAAATTTATTAATATATTTACCGAACATTGAATTGCATTCGAGTGAATGAGTCGTTATTAGATTAACTTAATTTTTTCAAAATACCTCTCATAATGAGTCATTAGTTAGAGCTTATTAATTATAGTCATTAATCTAATTTAATCAAAAGTCAATATTGATTCTTGCAGTATTGGTAATAAAAACAGTTCTCAATTAAGTCTTTCTCTAAGTATCATAGTCAAAGTATAATTAAAAAAAAGAATTGAGGAATTATAAGATTTTATCGAAAAGTTTTGATAGAAGGAAATAATAAATTTTAAAATATAATATTTTTAACTATAAAAAAATTATCAAAGATCTAAAATTATTATCAATATTTTTAAAAATCAGAATCATGTTAAATAACTACTTTAAATTTACCCCCACTCCTAGGGTTGTTAAAAAAAACCAAAAAACCAACTTGTCCTGCATTAATCGAAACTGAAAAATGTAAAACCCGTAACCAGAAAAACCCAAAAACTAGGGTACCTGTTGTACACGGGATGGGTTCGGATTTTTAAATTTTGATATCCGCGGGTACCCGTCCCTCTCCGCATGTTTTTAACTTATTTAAAAATATATATTTGTTAATATGAAATAACAAAAGTCATTATAAAATTTAAATTCCTCAAAACTACCCAACTTACCTCTA
The DNA here is from genome assembly GCA_038502395.1 of Dittrichia graveolens. Lineage (NCBI taxonomy): Eukaryota > Viridiplantae > Streptophyta > Magnoliopsida > Asterales > Asteraceae > Dittrichia > Dittrichia graveolens. The sequence goes on along the minus strand of JARJIL010000001.1, from coordinate 107,454,916 downwards.
ACAGACCCCACCATCTCCTCCAATTCTTTTTTTTTTGAGCTTTGACATTGAGATTTTGCAAGTCTGCAATAATCGAGACTCGAGAGTTCAACATGAAGATATTGAAATCGGTCAACAGTGTCCACTTCAAGCTTATCGGTTTTTTGTTTCTACGAGACTCACATAGAAGATCTGTTCGATTTTATGGGGGTGATTTATTCATTAATGTTGACTGGTTTATACCCTTGTTAATTGTTTTGTTATGAATATGAACTTGTTCAAAAGAACACAAATGAAAAACAACTCATTTTTTAAGGTAAACCGTGACCCGTATAGTAGATACCCGTCTTCATTCGAATACCCGCACAACGGGTACCCTTATCCGGACCACCCAAAAATCCAAAATCATTAAACAAACCCGTCATCGTTGATTGTTCATATTGGTTCTCCTCTTCACACATATAGCCGTTTGCATAGATCAATCGACCAAGTTGATGGATCGTCTTAGAAGACCTAAAATCGATTGTTGAAATATATCGTTCTTCGGGTAACTGGTTTTTATTCTCCATGATTAATTGCTTGTTCGGTTCATCAATCACACGTAAGATCAGAACAAACATTTGACCACAAGTTTGCTAGTTTGGGTAGAGAAATCCACTGCCATAGAACCTAAAACCATAGAGAAAACCCAAATTTTGAGTCTTTAACCCATAGTTCACTCATATCAGTAACAAAATCTAAGATTTAAACCGTAATTAGTAATTACATATGGATTTGGAATGTTATTTCAACCAATTAACTCCTAACCATTAAGAAACCCAAACTTTGACCCAACTCTTACCTGTTTCAGATTTGGAGATCATAATTTGTATTGGATTTGGAATGTTAGGGTTTAGTCTATTGATCATGTTGGAGAAGTTGTTCGGTCATTTGAGGTTTTATCTTCAATTGCATGTTCGGACAATTGTTTGATAGAAGAAGGTTTAAAGGCATGATCGAGTTTAGACTTAAATTCAGCGGGTGCATGTTCGTATTGAGAAAGTAGAATTTTTTTTGGAAGGGAACTATAGGGTGTGTTTGGCAGAAATAGCCGGTAGCTGTAGTTGATAGCTGAAAGTTGGGCGCTGGAGCTAGAAGTTGTATCTTTTATTTATATATGTATTTGGTAAAATAACTGGTAGTTAGAGCTAAATAGTGTAAAATAACAAAAAAGGACAAATCATAAAAATATGAGGAGGTGCAAAATAATTAAATAGGGTATTTAGGTAATTTTGTATATAAAAAGCTTTCATCTAGTTTTAAAAGCTACTTCAAGAAATTTTTTGTTATAAGAGTTTTTTGTATATAAAAAAGCTTTATATGAGCAAGACTTGTAACATTTTCTTTTAAAACAAAAGGCTACTAGCTTCAAAAAACTTTAAAAAATTGTGTATTGAACACATTCGTAGTTATAAATATTATGATGAAAGTGCAATAACAAAGTATTCACACTCTCTTGAAATGTAAGACTACAACATCATTACCCAATAGCACCTTGAAATGACAATTATCGGTAAACAAGCCATAAAGGAAAGACGACGGTAAGGCCATCCATTTGGCACCCCATCTTTTCTCTCTACTCAAATATCATATCAGCGTCACATCACATTTTCCTCCCCTTTTTCTCTTTTACTTAAATACATAGAAGTTACTGGCCTCATCCGAAGAAACCGATGGGGATAGGGCCGCCCACTACAAATGAACTAACTGAATGACATAAAAGAGAAAGAAGTTAACCTGACAACACTGACTCAATGGTGTTCCTTTATTTCAAAGAGACCATGTGGACCCCATGAAATCTCCTTGTTATGAATATGCAAGTATGGGTATGGAAGCGATGCTCAAAATGGAGAAAGTAGAAATAGTTGGGGGAGATGGAGATATGGCTTCAAGTCTCAATTAGTCAAGGTGGAGTGTATAAGATGGCTTTTAAGTTTCAATTGATCAAGGAGAAGATAGCAATATGAGCAATTAGGGTTCTTTCTTTTATTAAAGAACCAGGATTAGTCAATTAAACGTTAGTTTTTAAATAATGATAAATTAGTTTAAATAGTATTTTTTTTTATTTTTTATTGTTTTAATTATAACTAAAACAAGTGTTTAAATATACATGAGATGACGAGTTAATAGGTTTGGGAATAATATATATATGTAGTTTCCAAGTTTCAAAAAGACATATGTAAATATGTAATTACCAAAGTCTATAAGAACATACATGAAGTTATTTCTAAAAAAAGGATTACACCACTAAATAACAACCAAATTTTTTAAAAAGGTTAGTATAAGTAAATTATTTTTTTTATTATCAAAGTAATTAACCTACTTTGCGCTAAATAGTTAAAAATGATAAAGAACTAAATTTTCTGATTAGGGTTTGGGTTCTAGAGAGAGTTTTCACTTTTGTATCATCATCAAACTTTCATGACTTAGACCGAAATTCCTATCTAGTGATGACGGTAAAGTCTGATCGGCCTCATGTCAGTTATTGTGGGTAGTAAGGCTATGTTTTTGTTGTATTCTTTTTATCCGGTAACGATGGTCGATATAACAATTACTAGACTCTATCATCACCAACAAAATTTTGAAAGTGATCCAATTATACAAAATCAAACTAGAGCTAGTACTTATTTAATTTAATAAATCAATATATAAAGTAGATTATTTATTTTTGAAAATAAAAAGATAAATTATTTACGTCAAAACTCTTTTAGAAGAGTATGATAGCTATTTCTCGTCCTTAGCCCCCAAAAAAATAAAAAAAATAATATAGGGGTATAGTTTAATCTTTCTCCATTTCTGTCTGATATCATCAATTACATAGTGAAAAAACCTCATAAAAGTATTTATAAAAAATAAATAAACATTTAAAGAATTTGTGAAATTTTGAACAAATTCAGAAGGTCCATTTCCAGATCTTGATTCGAAGATCAAGCTTACATTTGGCGGCAGAAACAGTAGCAGCCACCGATGATGATGATGATGATGATGATGAATTTCTTGAATTCCCACCACCACCCTTTGGAACTAAACTATGAATTCCTTCGCATTTGATCCGAATTCCAATTTTTTTACTTCTTATTGATTCAAACTTCACCCGAGCTTCAGTATCAAGCACAATCTTCAATGGCAGTCCTGATTTCTTCTTCAGATCTGATCTCATCTTATTAACTATTTCTGTGTCCAGAAGCAGAGAGTTGCTATACAACGATGAACGGATGATTGTGATGTTATTGGGTTTACTCACTATTGAGTTTGGAAAAGATCCTTTTGCGATTTGGGTTTCTTCTGATAAACAAGAAATTGCGATCGAATCGTAGTAAAATATGATTTTCTTATTTGGGTTTCTGGTGGAGATGGTGAGATTGAGTTTGGAAGCGAGTCGTGTGATGTCGTCGGCGGTGGTGGTGATGTTGAATTCCGATATTTTGAGGGCAGAGATTGAGAATGTTGGGCTGTGGGGGTGGTAAAGGAGGTAGAGGATGCAGCCGGCGGCGGCGGCTATGAGGAGGAGGAGAATTATTATAAGGATTGACCAGAAGCAGCATAAGCAGAGGCACCCACGGCGGCTGCGGCGGCGAGTTCGGTCGTCGGTGGTGGGATTGAGGCGGCGAGGTTGGCGGCTGGGGTTGGTGTTGGGAGTATGGGAGTGTGCTTTGCGTGGTGGTGGTGGTGGTAGTCGTGGGCTGGGCGTGGCTGTGGTGGTAGTTTTGGCGTTACCGTTGGGTTTTGATGAAGGATAGACTTTGTCGGTCATGTTTGGGAGTGAATTATTAAAACTGTCGGTGGCGGAAGCTACTTGACTTGGCAAATGTTTTGAGGTCGGAAGAGGCAATATAAGAGAGTGGTAAAGATTGCTGTTTCCAGCTCGGATAAAAATGGATGTGCTTGGGATTTGGTTTTGTGGCAACAGGTTATTTGTCACACGTGTAATGAGAAAATTAATATGGATATATAAATACACACTGACACACACATAATTAATATATATATATATATATAGATAAGGGATCAAATACGAACGCAAATGAAATTGCGAACGCTGCGAACCCAAAAAAAGGTACAGCCGCCGTTTGTGATTGAATTAAATTTTAAATTTTTGCTCTATATATTTGATGAATTAAATTACAGCCACCGTTTTATTCTCTGCTTTATATATTTGATGAATCAATAAGAGGTGTGTGTCTTAAAATATAGATATATACAACTTAAAAGAAACTACACACTAACACACATACAGATAATTATTTATATATCAGCTTTGTGTGCTTATATATGTATTATTATTATTATTATTATTATTATTATTATTATTATTATTTGTGTGTGTAAAAATGAGATGTAATGTTTTTAGACAAGATGCAGTGATCTTATGCAAGATGCAGTGGTTTTTAAATGCCAGATGCAATGGTTTTTAAATAAGATATATTGGTTCTTAAATGAGAATCCATCGATTAATTCGTGCATGATGAACTAGTTTGAAGAGAATTCCATGTTTTTTAGATATTATGTAATGATTTTAAGTTGGATGTAATGATTTTATAGACTAGATGCAGTGGTTCCTAGAGTTCTCATTTTAAGGGATGTTCTCATTGGATCCTCACCCTATATATATATATGTATATATACAGTGAAAAGTTCATTTGAGAATCGTTTTTATTGCGAGAACCGCGAGAATCCATCTTAGCCGTCCAATTCCTTCTTCTTCTATTGGATTGTCCACCCATGAATTCCTTACATGCACCCTGCCAGACTCAATCCCTCCACGCTCTTCATCCATGAATTCCATTATCCAAAATGAACGTCTAAGATTGGTTTATATATATATATACTATATTATAAAGTATTTAAATATTTTGTTTAAAGTCTTGAATTTTAAGTATTTTAAAATTACTAAATTACTCCCCATATAAACTAAATCAAAACTACTAAATTGAGTAACTATTAAATAGAATTAAAAAGATTCTTATATTTTATTTTAGTAACTAATCATTTCATATTTTAAAATATCTACTTAATACAAATTAATTAATTATTAAAAAAATAATTTCACAACCTAACCAATATTATATCATATAAATATTTTAATTTAATTATAGAAAAATATGTATAAGTAGAACTCATAACCCTGAATAACTTATAACAAGAATTTATAAACACTTTTATATAGCTCATATAATCAAATAAAATAAAATAATTATTTACTATTTTACTCTGTTTTCTTAATCTTTTAATTAAATAGTTTTAAATTTCTAATTTACACTCCACCTGTATTTTCATACAATTTACCTTATTTTATAGGTAGGGACCTCTTCTTTTTTAATTATTTTATTGTTTTCAAATTTTATTTTACAAATTAATAAAAGAGTTTATGGAGAATAGAAAAATAAAGAAAATAGAAAAAAGATAAAGAGATAGACATGTTACCAAAAGAAAATTATTCGTTGTCACCATATTACGTGAATACCATACCCATACATCTTGAAAATAGTCATGTTATCGAGCCAAAATTATTCGTAACTGCCGCATTACGCGGGTAACATGCTAGTGTGTGTATATATATATACACATACACACATTGGTTTCTATCTCCCCAGGTCTATGACTAGGACCACTCTTAAGATTATTTGATGCTCGTGAACCTCTTGTATTAACCATGCTGAAATTGAAGTGAAGATAGCTCTTACAACAATTACATAAATTTTTGGGTTCTAACTCTCCTATGTTACTGTAAGCACTTAACATACCATTCACATCCATTCACATATATTCTTTACTGTTATGGGAAAGCTTAATTAACATTTATTAGCTTCCTATTCTAACACGCTACCCCCTGACCTGATCCATATGTTACAACCATGATTTTGTCAAGTTCTAGCATATATCGTGCAATTGTAGTAGTATTGTAACATCAATTTTCCAGATTCACTTAAAGCATACTATTTACTTGTTAGCATTACAAAAACATCAGAGTTTACAAAATACATATTCTTATTTACACAAATGCTAATAAGTTTCCAAAATAAGTGTTAAAAGTTTCTCCTTTCAAAACACCAAGAACTATCCAACAGGTCACGGAGCTGGGGCCTACCCTAGCTGGAACCCGATTCACCTGCAAATACATCATCTGCAAAGTTGTATAAACTGTCATTGTATTCGAGTATAGCTACACCATCAGCGTAGCCATACCCCTTAACACTATTCTGGTGTACAGCTACACCACCTGCGTAGTTGTACACCCTATTACTGTTCCGGTGCATAGTTATACACCACTTCTATACAATATATATATATATATACACACACATCATAGCTATCTCACATAGCAAAGATATCATACAATAGGTATATATCATAGATACTTACATACTGTTCATACAAGAGAAATAGTATACTCACACAGTATCTGATTACTGAGCTAAACAATTAAGCGTTCTGTCGAGTATCCATGCACCTCCCAATTTATAAAACTGATAATTATGTCAAAAATCCCATATGATATTCACATCTGAAAGTTTACATTAAAAGTGGAAGTGTATATTGTTTAAAAACCTGCTGGATCTCGAGATACACACATATGTACTATCATCAGTTTGATACAAAAACTTGTCATTTACATAACCAGACGTTAAGTGTTTCAAAAGGTTTATCAAAACTGTAATCAAACGGGAGCTTTGCCCTTATCCTTGCTGCATTCTGCAAAACATTTAACATAATATCTGATAAGATACGAGAGCTTAGTGAGCATGCCAGACCATCACTCATATAAACACATGTATAAAATCACATATAAATAACACACGTATATCAAGAAACATGTCAGCCTTTGGTTCTAGACCTATAACGCCCTGTAACATCCTCAGATTGGGCCTAGTCGTGTTCGAATCTGGTACGTCTAAAATTCTATTTAAGTATTGAATAAAAGAAATTATATATAAATAATTGATTAATGGGATAAATAGAAGAAAATAATAAAGAAATGATAATATTAAAATATTATTAAAAATAGATAAAAATAATGAAATATTAAATGGTTTAGAACGAGGTTTCCAAAAATATCCCCGTTAGTTAAAACGGGTACTCGTGCGTTGAGTTGTAAGTTGAAAAGGGAAACAAAATACCCACTTGTGGATAATAACAATCCACAAATTGGTCTAGCCTTTTAAACACACAGACACACATACATCCATACGTATGTACACACACACAACTCTCAAACTCTTGTTGTTCTTGTTTGCTTTGAAGAAGGAGAAATCTATAGAAGATCATTCAAGCTAGTGATTTTGCAAGAATTCAAAGCTCCAATCTGTTTTTAATCATCATCTTCACAATCTTCATCCTTGGTAAGCTCCATCTTCATGTTCTTCAAGTTTTGGCCATTTAGGTCAAATGGGTCAAAATTACAAATTGCCATCTATAATTGATTCCACTGATTCCAATCTGTTCCTACATCATTCCTAAGTGTATAGAAATCAAAATTTTGAATTAAAGTGGTGATTTTAGTTGAATTTGGATAAAAAGCTCAAATGGGTCAAAATGGTGATTTTGATCCCAATCCTTGAATTGGATGTTAAAGTAAGAGTTGATAGTTGTTTCTGGCTTAGTTTAAGTACCTATTTCATATGTGAACACTGAAAATTTGATTGGAATCATTTGGTTGAGTTTTGGGGTTGAAATGGCCAAAACAGAGGCTGGAAAATCGCACTGGTCTGTGCAGGCTTGCTTGCAGGCGCAAGGACCACCCTTGTGGCCGCAAGGGGGTGTCTGCTTACGGCCGCAAGGGGTTTCTCCCTTGTGGGTGCAAGCATGATTCTGCTTGTGGGTGTAAGCAATATTCTCCTTGTGGGTGTAAGCAATATTCTGCCCTTGTGGGTGTAAGCAATATTCTACTTGTGGGTGTACGCAATATTCTACCCCTGTGAGTGTAAGGAGTATTCTGCTTGTGGGTGTAAGCAATATTCTGCCCTTGTGGGTGCAAGCAGTTTGCTTGGGGCCACAAGGAGCGCTGTTTCTGCAGAAAATTTATTGATTCACGTTGTTCTTATATTCGGGGTGTTTGTTTAGGCAAGCCTAACAACCGAAGACCTGAAACGTATAATTATCAGTTTAAGCTCATCAGGTGAGTGCCTGATAACATAACAATTAATATATTTATAACATATATTAACAATGAATTGAATTGTATATCATGACTTGTACACACTTGATTAAGTGTAGGTTGTAATGCATGATGATGCTAGATTTAACATGTTGACACAGTATGATACGCACTTGAATAAGTGTAGATTGTTTAGCATGATGATGCTAGGCTTAATTTCTGATATTCAATGATATGCACTTGTATAGGTGTATATTATGTTGATTTATGATTGTATGCGCGCATTGAAGATCCGATTGGATGAGATTATTTGTTTGTGAATGGTCCGGATCTCAAGGACAAAGCTGTCCTACAACAAAGACAAAGATGTCTTACAACAAGAACAAAGCTGTTCTACTTTAAGGACAAAGTTGTCCTCTGTGGGTATAGCTTATGGATGTACTCAGAGGAATCGATTGATTCCGAAACGCAATGGTGGACCGCTTTACAGCTCACCGACCGGAGCGGTTGATGAGTCTGGTACCCCAGTTTGGTGCATTGAGCCGGGTTCGCTACCCTGCGAGATATGTCACCTTCTGACTACGCCAACTCATCGCGAGATGCTAGGACAGAACTATTTGAGCATGATTGATGATATGTGATATGTTTATATTGATTGCATGCTATCGTGTACTCACTAGCTATTATAGCTAACAGATACTACCTCTCACATGTGCAGGTGATCCTTAGGCTGTGAGCTCGGGTGCCTGCGGATAGTTACATGTTTTAGGAGGAACACTGTTTTGTTGAACTCTGATATTATGTATGTATTTATAAAGAGATAATGGTCGGCCGGTTTAGTAACAGTAAAACCAATGTATATGTGGCTAAATTTTGAATGTATATAAAAAGCCACATGTTTTATTCCGCTGCATATTTGAAAGAAACTTAAATTAGTATTTTAAAAAGAAAAATTCGGTTCTCGAAATGACGGTATTACAAGCTGGTATCAGAGCCTAAGTTTGAGTGAATTGGGTACTTGAAAGAGTATTCAGGCTCGACCATTAATTAAAGTGTTCTTCGGGAGGTCATGGGGTGTGAGAGAGATTGTTATGATTGATATGCAATTGCTTATTTGCTTAACATGATTGATTAAGTATAATAAGTATACTAAGTATGACTATGAATATATTTGAACCGAAAGACTTAAGAAGATACTATGGCTGGTAACGAGGATAGAGAAGCGTACATTTGATAGTTAGAGGCACGATTAATGAAAGTTGAGGAACATATGTTAGTTGTGTAACACCCTGATTTTCAGTCCAAATTTAAATTTTTCAAAAACTCAATTTATACAATTTTTGTGTAAACTTATCGCGGAAGCATCGTAATTCTCTTGGAGTATTTCAATAAAATACCGTATATTTAAACAATAACTTATCATTGGATATAATCCATAACCTTTAGGTGTTACCACAGTCAATCTCATGACCATTACCAAAAGCATAGAAATCCAAAATTTCTGGAATTGCAAGAAAAAGACAATGCCCAAGGCATCTACCCGCCTCACCGAGGCCTCTGTACAACCTGCGGATACAAAACATTTTTATACACAAGGTTAGCTATATACATAGCTAGTGAGTACATCCAAAAACTTTGTTTTATCAAAACCAAGTCATCCTTTTACTCTTTTGAAAACATAAGTTTGGCAATCAATTTCCTTTTGAAACCACACATAATAGCACATAAGGATGCGGGTCTGTCCATTGGGCCACGATGTATCCACGTGGTAGCTAGCCACGGTCAACACGTGCCCACATGGGGGATAACCACATCACCCCGTCAAGGTGGGGGATGCACGAAGCAGTCCACCATACAACGGTTAACTGGAGTGTAAGTCCTGTTCACCAAATCCACTAGTGATGCCACGGGTTCGGTGGCTCGTCAGCCCAGTGAACCCACACTGTCATGATGGCTACTGACATACCCCTTCACTCTCTGCACCGATCCCTCAGCCACCCGTACCTCGGGGTCCCCCCAATTGCCGAAGCCACAGGAACCGCTGTGTACGTCTCAATGACTAGGAACCCTATGGTACAGAGTTGTATCACACAGTGGTCCGGACCGAAGCACATATACCCCGAAGGGTCACATAAGCACATACCCCAAAGGGTCACATAATCACATACCCCGAAGGGTCATAAATCTCTTACCCCGAAGGGTCATAAAACCATTTACCCCGAAGGGTCATAAAACCAGTTGCCATGAAGGCCACAAATTATCTTGCCATAAGGCCAAATAATCCAAGCATATCAGTTCATCAATAAAACGAGCAAGTTTCACAATTTAAATCACTTGAGCATAAATGCTCGACAATCAAAACCATATTTGGCATCTCAATGCCTAAAACATCTTTAGTTAAAACACGAGTTTCATTAAATCCAAAACCATGTCTTTTGTTTCCAAATCAAAGCTTACTCCATCATGGAGTGTCATGTTTCAAAACCATTGATTTATCACAATTTAAACATAGACCATCTCCAACATAGAGCAATGGTCTTATTTTAGTAAAACATCATTTAAACACTTCTTATACTAAGTTCATAATTCAACAGTATTTAAGCCCAAAGGTTCCGTAAAACATATGTAGCTCAAGTAAACCATATTATAAAACAACTTATGGTTTACACATTCTTTAATTCAAAACCACATAAATAGATGCAACTCATATTACCCGCATTATAAAACAATTCATGTGGACCATATCATAAACAATACATGGTTCACATATCCTTTAAGTTCCAAAAGCTCATAAACACTTTCAAAGCGTTTAATCCTTGTTATAAAACAATTTCATAAACCACATGCTTTGAATCATCAAGATTCATCAAACAATTGCCAAACAATCGAAATACAACATGATGACTTGTAATCTTATCAAACAGTTGGGTATCCGCAGGGTGTACTCACCTGAGGGTGTGATGTGGATCACAACCCCATCCAAACCATAGCTCAAACTCTTGATCACAAGCCTATGATAATAAAACACAAGGTTAACTTAGTTAAGTTAACCATACATGGAAGTTACACACAAGTGTGGACTCAAAACACAACTTAATAGCTCATTTCGGGTCTTTCGGACCCCCTATGAACTCTCTAAAACCATTAGAAACAATCCCCAACCAATTCCAAGGTCAAATGGGGTCAAAAACAAGTTTTTGGACCTTCCAGGGGGTCTCGCGCCGCGAGACAGGGTGCCTCGCACCGGGAGAAAATCTCTGGAAATTGACCCTTGGCCAAATGCATGCGTCGCGCCGCGACGAGCCGTATATAGTAATTTCTGGGCCTTTTCTTTGCTGCAGGGTCCGGATTTCTCACCTATTTCCACAATAAAATTTCTATCTTCCAAATATAACTTCAAACCATCACTAAACTACTTCATAACTCTAACATAACCATTTTCAACCATTTATAACCACTTTCAATTACATTCAAACACAATTTGATCATGAATTAAGTCCTTAATTTTCCATTTTCATGTTTTCCACATAAATAACCAATAATCACTATAAGCAACCAATCTTTTGTAATAATCCACCAATACCACATACAAAATTACCATCTAACTCAATTTTCCAACACTTTAAACACATTTGATCATTTCAAGCCCTAATTTTGGCAATAACCCAACTTTTGACTCATTAAACACATTAAACCCAAAATCAAACCAAGAATCACCAAATACTTCATGTATTACTTAAACCAAACACAAATCAAAGATTTGACTTACTTGATTTACAAAACCCAACTTGGTGTCTTCACTCTTTTGCTCCAAAATCACACCAAGGTTAGAGAAGAAGAAGAGATATCACTAAATCTTGAGTTTGATCACCTAAACCACCAAGATTTCCTTTTGATTTCTTGATTTTCTTCAAATCCTTGAACTCTCCCTCTCTAACCCTCCCTCACGTCTCTCTCTCTTTTCTTTTCCAGATCTTTCTTTTCTTTTCTTGCTCTTGACTCCAATAATTGGAGTCATCCCAATTATATATGCATATTTTCTAGTTAAGTCCCTCATCTTTCTTTCTTCTTCCATTTTAACACCAACTAAGTTGTAGGCACATATACACTTAACATATCACATTTAAATAACATAGCATACACATAGATACTAATTTCCAAGTAAATTGGCATTTTATATATTTTATAATTTTATAAAAATACGGGTTTACAAGTTGTTCCTATTCCATAGCACTGAATGGCCACAGGTCTTAAGGTTTTTTCTATCTTGTAAACCATATATACCTTTGAGGGCATAACTGATCTGGTGGTGACCGAGAGATGGATACGGGATATAGAGTTGGTATTCGAAACCGGTGAAAGCAAGGAGCTACGTATTCTTTTGTCTCTGCGTCTTTTCGTGCTTAATAGCAATTACCTGTCTTCGCGTTGATTGATCCACTGAAAGTGGAAGTTGTTAGCGGTAAAGCACTAATGGTGTTCTTGTGGCTGTAATTGATATTGACGAGAATAGTTTTCCCATTTCGTTTCTTGTTATGCCCATTGCGGGATTTGATGTTGTAATTTGAAAGGATTGGCTCAGCAACCAAAATGTTGAGATTCTCTGCTCGAAAAAGATGATTAAAATTCCTCTGTCCGACGGGTCATATGCTGTGGCTCGTGGTGAGGCAAGAACTTCTGAAATTCCTTTGATATAACTGGTGAAATTTCGTAAATTTGTAGCCAAAGTATGCGAGTCCTATTTGGCTTATGTTATAGATACAAAGATGGAGAAGAAAGCTATTAACGACATTAGGGTAGTTTTGAATACCCTAATGTTTTCCCTGATGAATTGCCAGGTTTGCCACCGGTAAGAGATGTTGAAGATCAGATTGATCTTAGCAAGATCTCCTTATCGTCTTGCACCAATTGAGGTTCATGAAATGATGACTCAGATTCAGGAACTTCTTGATATAGGTTTCATTCGTCCTAGCTCTTCACCTTGGGGAGCTCCAATTTTGTTTGTCAAAAAGAAAGACGGGATGATGCGGATGTGCATTGATTACAGGGAGCTGAATAAGCGAACTGTAAAGAACAAGTACCCTCTTCCTCGTATCGATGATCTGTTTGATCAACTTCAGGGTTCTACTTGCTTTTCAAAGATAGATATTCGTTCTGGTTATTATCAAGTCCGTGTACGCAACGAAGATATTCCAAAGACGGCTTTCAGAATGAGATATGGGCATTATGAGTTTCTTGTGATGCCTTTCGGATTGACGAACGCTCCAGCAATATTTAGAGATCTTATGAACCGAGTCTGTCGTACGTTTCTTGACAAATTTGTCATTGTGTTCATCGATGACATTCTTATTTATTCCAGATCTGAAATAGAACACGAGGCACATCTTCGCATAGTTCTTGACACTTTGATGCGAGAACACTTATATGCTAAATTCTCTAAATGCGAGTTCTGGCTTGAAACGTGCCGCATGGGACAAAATTTTAAATTGGACTAATATACCCTTCCCAAATATTAGAAACCTTAAACTAAACAAAAAAGATTAAATGACAGAATTAATTCTTGCAGTTCTCGTACGAAAAATAATTATCATTTAAATCGTTCGTGCACACTCTGTGTGTATATATATCTTCTACACTAATATATAAAGCATTTAACACCTTCTCTCCTAAATATCTTAATCTTTTAAATTTTAAGTCATTTGATATTACTAACTTAGCCATTATTTAAATCTTAAAAGGAAACCATTGAATACCATTTTAATAACTAAAATTTCTATAAAAATAATGTTTAAAAATGTCAACTCAATACAAATTAAATTTCAACCTATAAGATATTACACAAATTAAAAATTGAATTAAAAAACCTCCATAGAAATATTATTTTAAATATTATATCATATACCAAATAATTTAATTGAAGTATTAGAAAATTCGTATAACTAAAACTCATAAACTTACTAACATGTAACCGAATTTATAAACACTAATATAAGTAAAATAAAAAGTTTAATTTATAATATATTTAATATTATTTTACTTGAACACTTAAATTTTAAGTAATAGAAAATTACCAATATAGTCTTAAATATCTTTATATTTTTTAAAATACACCAACCCAACCACTAATATCTTATCTCATACCTACACAATTTCTCATTCAAATCAACACAATTCACCAAGTCATTGATATGTTTTTATCATCTTATTTTATAAGTAGAGATTATTTTTCTTATTTTATTGTTTTTCAAAGGTTATTTTAAAAATTAACAAAAGAGTTGATAGATAATAAATAAATAAGTAACATGAAAAAGAAAGAAACAAAATGGACATACTACAAATGGAAATTATTTGACGTCATCATAGTGTGTGTATGTCATACCCTACGTTACCAAAAACGAAAATATTATCGATAATAAATTAGTTATCGTCGCCGTATTTCACGAGTAACATGCTAGTATATATATAAAATATTGATTATTAAAATTTGAAGGATATACTTATCCATAAATTAAAATAAAGTAGTTACACAAAAAAGAAAACGACAAAATTAAGCGGCTGGAAGGAGGATGATGTTTGTCCAGATTGGATCCACCAACACTTGGACGACACTCCCCACGTTGTCAGGAATAGTGGTGTCACTACGACTACACCTCAAGATAAATTTATTTTCTTCTAAATTTATATATATACATATAGGGAGACATCAAATAAAAAAAAATTAAAATAAAAAGTGTAAAATTAATGATTATTTGATCATTTTTTGGTATATATATCAACTGATAATCGTTAGTTCATAATCTTTATTTATTAAAACTAGTTCTTCATCAATTTCTTTTTTATTTCAAATACAGATTTTGAAAACAAAATTTGGAATAATTTGTTGATGAACAAAATGCTTTCATCTAAAAAGTGATGAATATGTTGGATTCATAAAAAAGAAATTGATGAAGAACTAATTTTAATCAATAAAAATGATGAACTAACGATTATCAGTTGATATATATACCGAAAAATGATCAAATAATCATACTTTTTACCTTTTTTACTTTAATTTTCTTTTTACTTGATCTCTACCCTATATATATATATATATATATATATATATTATTCATCATTTAATTTAATTTAATTATATTAATCCAACACATAATTTAATTTAATTGATAAAATAGCCTTTCTTTTCGTCGACAGGAAAATTTATAAATGAAGCTTAAATAAACACATTAGTAATGAATTTCATAACGTAAATTACAAAGTTTATGTTATAAAAAAAGTAGCCATTTGGCGAGACATATATACTATATTATAAAATATTTAGGCTTTTTTCTTAAATCCTTAAATTTTAAGTATTTTAAAATTACTAAATTACCCCTCATATAAACTAAATCAAGTAACTATTAGATATAGTTAATAAAATTATTATATTTCATTTTAATAACTAAACTTTACGTATTTAAGAAAATCAAAGTAGATACAATTTTTTTGAAAGTCAAAGCCAACACAAATTAACTTAATTATCAAAAATAGTTTCATAACCTATTTTTTCAACTACGGAGAACAAAAAAGTAAATGAAATAGAAAAAAGATAAAGAAAATAGACATGTCACTAAACGAAAATTATTCGTTGTCACCGTATTACATGAATACCACACTTCCTACATCTTGAAAACAGACATGTTAACGAGTAGTCGAGTAGAAATCATTCGTAGCCGCCGCGTTACGCGGGTATCATGCTAGTGTATATATATATATACTATATTATAAAGCATTTAGGTCTTCTGTCTTAAAATTAAGTAATTTGAAATTACTAATTTGCCATTAATATTAAACTAAATGAAATCTATTTTATAAAGCAATTTTTTATTAGAGTTAATGACAAACTTATATACCATTCTAAAAACTAACCTTCCAAAATAAAAACTAATTAAAAAATCAAACTAATACAAATTAACTTAATAATTGAATAACTAGAAGTATTAAATCTAATTAGCATATAAACTAAATTTATAAAAATTACTGGAATTTTGAAATAGATAATATAATTAAAATAGAATAGAGAATGCAACACTCTTGTTGGATATTATCATCTATGTGAAAATCTATTGACCCATTATAATTAAAAAAGATACACCACCCTTATTTTAAAAATGGACATGTTATCGAGAATACATATTCGTAACAGCTACATTATGCGGGTACAAAGCTAGTGTATATATATATATATATATATACACACACCGTTATATAATTAAGGACCAAAATCAAGTAATAAATAATACGTGTTTATAACAATTAAGTCGTCAATGTCATGTGTTTTATATTTAAGTAGCAATATCATTACGAGTTTGATTCATCTCATTACATGTTTTTTTCTGAAAAATTGTTATTATCTCACCTTCAACCATGAACACCACCGAACTTCATTATGAGATATGTAATTTTGATACTAAATAGTTTATCTCTTTAATTATTATAATATAGTTATTAAAACAATTAGTCCATAATAACATCAATTCGGGTTTGCATGCTTGAATTAAAAATAGATTAGAGTATTTTTCATTATTCTTCAAGACATAACTTGTTAGAGATGAATACACACAGTTGAAAATTCCTTGTATATTATTTGGTGGCTGGTATTCAAATTTAGAGTAATAATATCTTGTTTTGAAATATGAAACCAAATATAGTTTTTTTTATTCGGTTACTTTTTCCAACTAGATAATAATTTACTACTTGGTAAACTAGGGCATGTATTATTATTATTTCACTAATTATATTCTCATTGATAAGGATTTGCACGTTACAACACATTGAAGTAGGAGTGAGCATTTGGCTTGGTTGGATCGAACCGAATCGGGACCGGTGTCGAACCCGGATCGGTTAACATCAGCCGGACCTGTTATCGGTTCTTAGAAATGGCCTAATTCGGTTCCGGTTCCAAACCGGTTCCGAGTAAAGAACCGGAACTGAACCGAACCGAACTTTTTTTAAGGAGGCAAAACAGTTTCATAATATAATAAACCTAATAGTCTAATACAAATCAATTCAAATTCAAAAGAAAATCATAACACATGTTTTACTATGCATTATGTGTTATTTTCTGTTTTAATTTATTTTCTAGGTTGAACACTTCTTTTCATTCAAGTTTTAGCCACGCATGATGTTATCATGTAACTTTCTACGTCAACCATACTTTATAATATTCGAAGAAGTACTATGAGGACTATTTTGTTTAAATTCATTTGTCTCAAGGAATTAACTATTTGTACAAACTGCATAAGAATATGTACCGGTTCTAAACGGGTATTTAATCAAAAAACCGGCACCGGTTTAGTTTCACCGGTCCGGTTTTCGGTTCTCGGTTTTTGCCTAAACCGGTTTCGGTTCCAAATCGGGTCCGGACCGGTTCTGACTGTTTGCTCACCCCTACATTGAAGCAATATTTTCAAGCACCAAAAGCAAGGCTAGCTAGCTAGCAATTAACAAACAAGTACAATTCAAGCAACCATAATTATTAAACATTTTACCTCCATTTTACATTAATTATTGGGTTGCTTTAAACTATATGCAATTGAATTATATAGAGACTATGACTTGATCAAACAAGTAAGCTTGCTAGCAAGCAAGTTCTTGTTATTTACATGGCATGGTATGTTCATTGACTTGACAAGACAGAGACATAAATTAATAGATTCTTTATTCTTAACGATTTAGGAATCAAGTTCGTTTACGTAATTTGAGACCCAAGAGTTACCGTTAGAGCATGTGAAGTACATGAAGCAAACCATCGGTATACCTATGTGACCCTTGGTACCGAGATGGCATAACACCCCCATGGCTTGGTATCAAGATTTTTGAAGCATGCTCAACAATGGAATACCTATAGAGAGAGAGAGAGCCATTTGAGAAGAGAGAGAGAGAGAGCCATTTGAGAAGAGAGAGAGAGACGTGGGAAAATGAGCCAAGGGTGGTATGACCTCTTGGTTATTTTTTTTACATATACACACAAACCGTTTATAAAGCATTCTCCATTTATATAAACATTCTTCAATCTATACAAAATATTAAAAAAAAATGTCATCTAATTCCATTTTCATCATCTTCATCATCTCGACAAGGAATCAAAACATGCAGTATAAAATTATTATGAAATGTTTGTATGAGTGACTTTATTTATTAAAAACCAAATAGATGAATCGGGAATGTCAAGTGATCCACCAAAATAAAAGAAAGGTGATCAACAAGCAATGTGACAAGCCACAACTCTGACTAGTATCCAACGATGAGGATGATGGATAAATTGCGTGTCTTTTATATTTTTATTAGTTTAATGTAACTTTGAATTTCTTTGGTGATGTAATGTTTACTTAATTAAATTTTAGTTTTTACTGTACTTTTATATTTTACGTATTTTATATATTTTTTATAGTTCTCGTAATTAGATTAAAGTATATTTGGATGTGATTCCTAACAACTGAAATTCAAATCGAATCGAATTCGAATAATCTAATTTGAATTAATTTGTTTGGTTTTTAATCAGTTTTGGACTCAATTTAAAAGGTTACATTAGTTTTCGAATTGATAAATGATCATCCGACTTGAAATTTGAACATATTTATAATAACCCTATTGTAACGATGTGGTTTCCCAAGATTCACTATACTATACAAGCACACAAGGTACCTACATATCATTTCCCACCAAAGTTGTCTAGAAAACTCGATGGCTCGTATGGCTAACACTTTGTCTTAAAAAGTCATAAAAGTATCAACTACACCGATATTCCGTAAGTAAACATTATAGGGTTCTACCCCCGCCCACTAAGTCCATAATACATACATAACATCCGTAGGTTATTCATTTTCATGCAATACGCCAATTATTATTTTAAGGTAGTTAAGAATGTAGAAGAATGTTCAATATAGTCCATATTTAATTCATAGTCCTAAGGGACTAATTTTAGCTTTTGGATCAATAGTATCAATGGTCCAAATTGCATTTTAAAAATTTAGGCAGAGTGACATTTTCGTAATTCACATATGATGCTTTTACGAATCACATGTGATTGTATATTGAATCACATGTATTAAATATTAAAATTTTAGAACTATGTTTTTTACATTGACTTTATTGAACACAACTCTAAGAATGTATATTACGTTCGTAATCAACCATAAGCATGTATTCTTATAGAACTACATCATACCATATGATAAACATGCATTTCATATCACAAACTATACATAATCATAAATACAGCAAATAGCATGTAAAATCGTAAATAACCGTAATATTAGAGTTCATTATATATTTTTGAAAATGGTTTTATTTTTCTACTCTATTTTTGAAAACTACTGAACTCACATCAGTCCAGAATTGCTTCAACGAGTTAGAATTTCTTCGTAGGGTACATGATCGTTTCCTCGGCTCCTACTTAGTACTCCCGCTCCATACGAATCCGAAATCCGAACACTAGAATCGTTGTACCAACTAGCGAAATGGATAAAGAGAAGTGTTTAGTTTTTTGTGTGTAGAATGAAGAACTTTGATTGCCTATTTATTATGTCAGTCGTGCATCTTTTACGACGTAAAGAGTAAATCTACAGTCGCAGAAAGGGTAGTGGGTTGGTGAAGTGGAGGAGAAGTTAGGTCGAGTGTGAATGTGTCGGCCACCTCCTTTTATGGTTGTAGTAACCCCATTTACGGCCGTAGTTCTTACTGCCTAATTCCACCTTACGGCAGTAAATCGTGTTTCCATATTCAATTTTCTTAAATTTCCATTTGGAGCAAAAATATTCTTAATATAGTAGAAGTAAACTAATATCTTGATATAAGAAGAATATCTTATTTGATTTCATACAAAATAGGTATTTTTAGGTTTTTACACTTATTCCTATTTTCTATTTCCATTATCTGAACAATAAAAAAAAATTCTAATTAAAGACTAATGAAAAACTTTAGAAAAACCAAGTTGAAACTATGATTGAAAATTCAAATTATTGGATTCATTAGCACTACAAGAAAAAAAGGCTTTTACAAGGATGAAAGTCGTCGTTAAACCCTCAAACGACATCGATTTGGTAGTTGGAGTTAATGAGGTAGGTTAACATTTACTCCCTACTTTCGGCAACAACAGTAGTCCTCATAGGAGCCCTTACATGTTATTCCAAAATCTCCTTAGAAAAAAAACAGGACTTTTCACCGTCTAATATAATATTTTCGTGAGAAAATAATTGAAAACGAAATTCAAATTAGAATTGGTGATGACTTTGTTGTCACACTATGCTTAGTTTACTTTTTTTTCCGAGTCAAAGTCAAAACACTCGGGGTTTTTGTCGTTTAGCTCCTTTACCGACGACAATATATTAACGCACGTAACAAAAAGGGTTTAGTTGGACAAGTATATCCTTATTAATTTATAACGAGTTTGGACAGGTATAAATTTTATGAATTTTGTGTGTGACAAAACATTATTGTGTATAAATCACATCTCTAAGTAAAATTAGAGACTTGCTATGAAACAGATCCGCTATACAAACTCCAGTGGCAGTGAGCGCCGGCCGGCAGCCTCATTGGTAATCATGTATTTCGATGATGCATCATACCATATATGAAACAATGGAAAGTTCATCCTCGACGTATACTACTACATAAGATCAAAATGGGTTAAAAAAGATTTGTTACATTTATGAAAATCGGTTCTAGCTAAGTATTGAATCATACCATTATTTACTTATTTAGTCAAACGTGAATAATGACAAACATATACACCCACTAAACTTACTCCTAAATCTACTTACGGGACTTGAACTCACAACCTCTTAGAATGGGGGCAACACTCGACAACACCAGATACCGGTAGGTTACAAGCCCTTTGATAAAAGACAAAGATAACTTAACCAGTTGAAGTGCTACCCTTAGAAGGAACTTACTTTGCCCAAAGGATGTGCCATAGACTCATAGCAGATGAATTGCTGGGCAAATCTTCTTTGGCAGTAGAAAAGAAACAATCTACTGCCGAAAAAGTAATTGCCCAGTAATGCATTCATACGTTGAAACCCCCTTATGTTTCATTGTTGTAGCTGATGAATTGCTGGGCAAATCTTCTTTGGCAGTAGGAGGGGAAAAAAACAATCTACTGCCCAAGAAGTATTTACCCAGTAATACATCCATACATTGAGAACCTCTTATGTTTCATTGTCGGTTTATACGACAATATGTTTCTTCGAAATCCATTTATAGGGCAAGAGTCTTACGTACATATAACATATTCTTATGCATATATAGAAAGAATATCCTTGACATATTTCTGATTGTACTAACATTTTACGTACATTATGTGTAAAAGTGTGTTTGTGTGATGAGGAGATTGATGAGAAATGGTTGCAAAGAAATGGGATAATGCCTGCACAAACTAGCTTTTAGATGGATATATGTTTTACCGACCTTTTGTGGTTCAAAGAGACAATGAAACATAAGGGTTAGATTAACAATTCGAGCATCGATGCTAAGTTGGCTTGGCTCAACCTAAGAAATCTTGCACACTGGTTCTCCACTACCAATAGGAGTTGATGTTGACTACCAGAATTTGACCTTCAGTACGGTATATGAATCAAATAAATTCCTCTCTCTCTCTCTCTCTATATATATATATATAGAGAGAGAGAGAGAATATATGCTTAATTACACGTTCATGGGTGTCATAACGATGAGGAAAATAGAGAAAGTGTGTCCTCACTTTAGATTCATGGGAATAAAGAATATTTATTTCTAAATTAAATCAAACTTTCTTCATATGAGGATCGTTTATTTAGTACAAGTAAATCTAGTGTCTTGAATTAAGTCATCGTGTCGTCAAAACAACTATACCTAATCGCATCTTAACAAATATCCGGATAGTAAGATGTAAACAGTCATACGTCTACCTTAAAAGTTAAAAAGTTCTTGTAAACTTGTTTTTGCAAAAAGAAATGTCCTTTTTTTTATCTTGACCGGCCCGTTTGATCAAATTCACTTGGTATAAAACATTATAAAAACGATATGTGCTACTAACATCATCTAAGTTAGGTCTTGTTACACTCACTCACGTACCATTTAAATCATTAAGACACCGAGATAACAAAAGTATGCATATTTAAGTTTGCATCACATATCATTTCTCCTTTACACATATACATGAAATCCGCACATATTCGCACATTTACGCCGATGCAAAATCTGGAACTTACATATTACATACTGCTTTAAGGCACAGGGAGTAAACCAGGAAAGCATCTCAAAAGAGCAAAAAGCCTAAAAGGTTGAGATCTTGATCATAGTTAAATATATGGTCCCAAAAGAATTGTACCTTAGCATATCCAATATAACAGGTCAAGAAATTAGCGCTTTGACAGCCCGGTATACACAAGATATGCTGTCGATATTCTTGTGAGGCGCACCATATCAGAATTAAGGAATAACACAAGGCAAATATCCTCATTCGTCCGAGGGTACTCGGGTATGACATAAATTTTACCATTTGTATTAACTTTTGGTCTATACGCTTTACAATAATTCACCCGACAACATGTGGGTAGAGTTAGATTAATTACACCATAAGGTAAAAGGGATCTTCATCTTAAGCCCAAGCTGCAAGAGAAGCCATTAATCCAGCTCCTAGAAAGAGTGAGATAAAAGACACTATTTGATCACCCAAATTGCTTCTCATTCTCTTACTCAAGAATTCAGCAGCAATTAAGTCCACCAAAGCCATATAAATTAAAATCCCAGCAGAAATGGAGTCCAGGATACCTTCAATGATGAGCGCTCTAGGGCTATTATGATTGTAAAATGAAGAGATACTTGTCCCTATACCGACACTTACAGGAGCTGTAATGGCAAAAAAACTTGCCATTAAGGTCGAACGAAGGATCCCGAATCTTGCCTGTGAGATACTGCCAGCCAGTGCAAACCCTTCAAAGAACTGATGGAAAGACAAAGCCCCGAGCAAAGGTTTAATTGTACATGGACTTTGTGATACTCCTAGTGATAGGCCGATGATGATTGAATGTGATACGATTCCAAGTTCCAATACCTGTGCGTAATAAACGACGAGTAAGTTTCTTGTTTAATGGACAGTACAAAACTGATGACATATAAAACTGAATAAGGGGGCGTTGTAGTGTGTTTAATAAGCAGAATCAGATAATCAGTTTTAGTAAAAAGGGTTGTAAGAGTCAAATTTGGATGTGATTTTTGTTTGAAGTTGTTATAACTATGGTTATGAGTCTTTGACAAATTCTAAGTACCTAATAAATAAAATGACCAAAAACAACATTTTTGAGAAAGAAAAGGGGAGAGACAGCATTTTAAATGGGAGTAAAATATTCAAAATTAGGCGAAAAGAAGGGTAAATAGTCATTCTATTTTACCCTGTATAATTAGTTTATGTAGCTTGTATTACAAAATCAAAAGCAGCATATGTATTGTGACTTAAAGTTGCAATAATAAAAATAGTTAGTTTCAAAAACCAAATCCAAATACCCTCTTAGTTGGCAGTTTAACAGACCGTAAGAAACTAATAACCAGTGGCGTTTTTTAAAGATTACTTGTGAAACGACAACATGTCTAACAACACCGTCTGTATCATCACCAAAAGCATGCTTGTGTGAATGGCTATCCAAGTGCTCATGCATACCATCCATACCCACATCATGAATCCCATTCCCACCACCCTCGTTCACCATCAACGGAACCACCACCAAATCCAGATCATCTGGCTCAATTCCAGCAGTTTGGGTCTGCTTTTCTTGTTTCCTCTCATAGTATTGAGTGCTAATGAAGTCAGCAAGCAATGTGGCTAAAGCAGCCATCATTGCAATGAAACCTGAAAAAGGGAAAATGGACCAAGGGATTTTAGGAAGGCAAGGGTCTGATAATGCTGAAGTGGCATCTGGTAGCATGTGCACAAATCCTGTAGCCAAGATGACACCAGCAGCAAAGGATTTAGTTGCAAAAAAGAAACTGGTATCTGATTTGAGAATTCGCCATTTCTCGCCAATTAATGGAAGCACTACTCCAATGATTCCAGCCAAAAAGATGGAAGCAATGGCCACATATTTGAGAATGAAAGCAGCTTTCTCGTCTCGGCATGCTTCTACGATTGCCGAGTCACTGCAACTACCGGTTGACATTGATATAGAAAGATTCCTGAAAAGGATGGGTTTTTGAACCAGAATCGAAGAAAATATCCAGTTTCAATATCTAAACTCTAAAAGCGGGGTCATAAGTTGAAGTTCTTGAAAATTACATAAGAGTTGTGTTAATTGAAATATCCCCAAAGTTCAACCCTCCTTTTCAACATGAGTACAAATTGTCAAGCATTTGGAATTGAAATTACTAAACAATATAGTACAACTTTCTACTTGACTTTTCATTATAAACTAAGATGTGCGTCTAGCGGCACCTATCATATGTGTTTCCACACTCATAAACACTTTAAATGATGGGTATGTTAGTCTTTTCATCTTTTACTTTGCACACGCCTTTTTCCCATAAACTATCATCGATCTTACAAAAATGCCAAAAAGATTCAGATAAGAAATGCAACCTATTCCTCAACTATAAGGATTAATTAAATTGTTTCGAGAAAAGGGATGGACGGACTTTAAGGGGGCGTTTGGTTTGTTGCATAGGAATGAGAATGGTATGGATATGGTTTAGGCTGGAATAGAACTAAGGATGTTTTTCCAAAAATACTGTTTGGTTTACAAATGGGTTGAGAGATAAATAATGGTTTTTGAGTGTTTTTTCTCAAACCCATCACCTTAAAATTAAACAACTTTCATCCTCATGTCCTCATTCATAAAACATCAAACCAAACACACCCTAAACAGAAATTTGATCATGAGACACTTATGAAAATGGAATCATTCCATGGTATGTTTCAGAGCATGGTTATATTCCCTAAAATTGAATAAATAAGTCCTCAATCAAATAGAGTTCTTCTATCCAAACACTCCAAACAGCTTTTCTGTTGTATCAAATGCAACAATCAATCAAGAAACACCAGTTAATAGATAACTTGAACTATCAGCAAAAAGGCGTCTTCTAAAAGAATAAATGACAAACATGGCGTAACTTAATCAAGAAACAAAACTGAAATTCTTAGCAATCTGCACAATCAGTTGAAACTAAACAAGCATTCGATTGGATTAACCCAACAAGAAGATAGTAGAAATTACCTGGCAAAAGTGGAGCATTAGTCTAGAAAAAGCAAGCGAGACTGATCCCGATTTAAAAAACAAACATCGGGGACTTGGATTGAAGAAATATGAATCACGGAAGGAAATTAGGAACAATAACTTGAAAATAATTAAGGGAAGTTATATAACTTTTGCGTAAGTTGCAAGAGTTGAATGAAGAGTTTTAATGGAGTTTGAGGAAGATGGTGAGCACAGAAAGTTGACCTTGGAGAAAATGACAAACTACTCTTTCTTAAATCTATTTATATCTCTATCAAAATCGTGTATCTCTAAACGTAAGGGATTCGGTGCTTCAATGGGATTTTTGTTTTGGGGTTTTCTTCATAAAAAATTACAAGATGATAAAGTGATGGATAAGTGTGGATAAAAATGCAAAAGTGAATAAAAAAATAGTTGAATAATCGTGTGGATTATATAAAAAACTTTTATAAGTAATATATGATTGTACTAGATAAGTGTCCGGTGTACTACACGGACAAGAAGAAATAACTAATGTTAAATAATAACTAATGTTGTACTTAGGAATTGAGACAATAAATTTCAATTTATTAAAGTCAATAATATCTGTATTAGTGTAAAAGATTCGTTGCATCAAGTAATCAAGATAGTATATTTCTTTAATAAATATAACTATTGGTTATCTTGTAAAATATGTAAAAGATGTAGATTTATATTACGATAAGAATAAAATTAGTAGGATAAGATTTAAAAATATATAGTAAATAAATTAGTTGGATACATATAAATACTTTAAATGTGTTGTAAGTTGAATTTCTTTAATAAATATAACTATTCCTTAATTATCTTTTTGTAATGTAAGTTAAATACATATAATGCCCATAATTCATATTATCCACGTATATGAATTTAAATTAAATTTATGAATAGACATTAATACGGTATTTATTTTATAAATATAATGTGTTAAAATAGTTTGAATTTGTATCCACGTGTACAAATGACAAATCGTTTTTATTATTTATTTTTATTTAAGATTAATTAAAGTCATAGGATTATACGGGTTATTCAAAAGTTTGCATATGATAGTTTGACTCTAAGTAGTCAAAATTAATTTTTTGATTTTAAGTGAATGAATGGTCAAGATTAAGTATTTTATTAAATGAAGAGTTTAGATCTTCTAATAAATTTTATCTAATTAGTCTTTTATATATATTAGAAGATGGGGAAAAAGATATGTGCATCTAGAAGTTTTTATGACAGGTGAATCTATACTCATAAACACTTAAATGAGTAAATGACGGAATAACTAACATACATCTCATTTAACGTGTTTGTGAGTGTAAAAATACCTAAGATAGGTACTTAGAAACATATATCATATTCATATTGCATTAGAGTTGATTACAAAAATGGTCTATGTGGTTAATACTGATTTTCACTTTTAGACTTTTAACTTTAAAAGTTACGAAAATAATCATTGTGGTTGTCACTTTGTTTCACTTTCGGTCATTTACACTAACTGAAATTAACTATTACCGTTAGATGCCCTCATGTACCTTGCACACAATGGTAATTTTGTCATTTTGATCAATATCCATGTTCCCAAACATGGTAAAATGTATCTTGTATATTTAAATAAATAAAAAAAGAAACAATTAATATTCCTATTTCTTTCACTCAGTCACACACACACACTCTCTCTCTCTCTAACATTTTCTCACAATCTCAGTCATACCCTCTTTCTCTCTAGCCTTCTCTCTACGACACTACCACCGAAAACAACCACCACCACCGCCATCTAACCACCATCACCGCCATCTAAATCACCATCATCACCGCTAAAAATCACATATCCACCATCTAACCTTCCCTATCATCATCGATTGCGGGTCTAACCACCGCCATAACCACCACCTAAGAAAACCCTAAATCTAATATCTCTGTCTTCCCGTTGAAGACAACTGTCGTAACCACCGCCACCGCCGTCTAATGACTGATGTCATCTCAGAGAGTCACAACCGATCTGAAGCACCACCATCATCATTCACCAGATCTCAATCACCACCACCGCCATCTTGTCGGAACTCAGCGAGTTACAACAGATCCGAAGCACGACCATCATCGTTACCTGATCTGAAGCACTACCACGCCATCTCGTCAGTGATTTACAACCGATTTTTCAAACTCCCATACTTTTTCAAGAAAACACTTCAACCAAACATGTTTTTTTTTGAAAAAGAAAAGCTCTGTCCCTTCATTTAAACACGTTTTCTATTTTTTCAGAAAATGAAAACTCTACCATTTTTTAACGAAAAACGGAAAACAAAATTTTTTTCTATTGCTAAATGCAGCCTTGACAACCTCTCATTTAACGTGTTTATGAGTGTAAAAATACCTAAGATAGTTACTTGGAAACATATATCATATTTATATTGCATTATGAAGATGGTTTTAAGATAATTTAAATAGTACACCCCCAAATCTGTAGAAATTAGAAAGAAAGAGAAACACATATGATTTTTGTCTATTCACAACGAAGACAACTATTTTTTAATATGTAATGTCTTGGATTTCATATTAAAAATATGTTAAGCTAATGAGAGTTTTATAAACTCAGTAACATAATTATTAACTATTTTATGAGGAAATGTTGTTTAAAAAGCGAATTGTTGTGTTTTATGGTGATTTAATAGTATTAATTGAGCTTGGCTACAAGAAATCATGCTTAAGGTATAGATGGTTCATGCATATTTTATGATAATAAGTTTCATTGGTGGATTTAGAGGTTCTTGCTTTGGGTGTAAGTGTCTTATCCACTCTTAGGTTTAATTGGGAAAAGTAACCAAACCTCAAGGGGTTATTTAAATGGTTTAATAAAATGCCAAATAAATGTATTTTCAGTAAAGAGAACTTCTCCATTTTCTTGCTGACATTGATTTGTGAGGATAAAAAGATAAGTATGAGCCTTTCTTGTAACTGTATGAGAATTTTACTTTGAAAAATAAAAAACTAAAGTGAGTTCAAGTCTCTTTGTTGTTGCTTCCACTCTTTTAAAGGTTGGAGCACTTTGACTTAAATCTAAAAAATGATTGGAACTTGCTTTCAAAGTAAGTCCTTGTCTAATTTTTAAAAATTCTTCGGTAATTATTGTTGTTGTGTGAGGCCTTTTGTTGTTATGCGTGAGTTTAAGGTCAAACTGATGATATTTGATTAAAGATATTATGGGTCATGGTTTGATACCTAAATGATTGTCTTGGAGATGTTTATGACTTGTTTTGAATATGTTTCAAGGTCATTTTGAGTTACGATTGAATTAGAGACAAGTTTTAGATTATTTAGCTCTGAATTGGGCAAGTTATGGTTGAATAATAATACATGTTAACTACTTGCAATGATTCACATATAAAATAAAGGTTTCTCATGTTCCAATACAACTTTCACAACACAAGTGAAATCACTAAAAAGTCATGTTCTCTAATCACATTGAAGCGTAAAATAATAACAATAACACCAATTAATGGGCCCATGAAGATCAAATGCACATATAGTGTAACATCCGTGAGTCCGGACTAGTTGATATCGAGTCGGTGGCGAGTGTTTTATAATTGTTTACGTGATTATTTAATTATATGTGATAAATAAATGTTTTATAACGCATGAGTTTATGATATAGATGAATTCGTTTTTTAAACGAGGGTTGTAAATAATACCTCGTTGCAGTTTAATTAATTATTTAAGATTGCTTAATTGATTAACTGTATATTAGTAAGCAGCATAACGTACTGTGTTTGTTATTATCCAAACATCTTAGCCGACTCATGGTATACTTCACTGTGAAGTTATTTTTATTCATTTGTATGTGTGTGTGTGCTACTTGCTTTGAAGAATTAGAAGAAAGGAAACTTGAAACTTGAAGTTTTAATTTGAAGTGTTCTATTGCAAAAACAAAGGTTTGTATATGTTCCTTATTGATTATAGGTATGATTCATCGGATTTTGAATGGTTTTTGTTGGGTTTTGATGCTTGAAGCTTGAAACTCCATTAATGGAGATATGAAGAACTTGATAAGTGGTTTTTGTGGATTTGATGTTTTAATGGTTTTGATGTGTTCTTGATGATTGTTTACGTGTTATATGAAGTTTGTATATGGTTTGGAAGTGTTTCTTAGTGATTTATAGGATTAAGTTTTATGTTTGTACGTGTTTGTTCGACTCGAGTAAGACCAAGGAAGAAGAAGATGATGAAAGTCGATAAAGGGGGTGCGGTGGTACGACTTGTTGCCCCATCCGACTTATATCTATGCGACCTTGGGAAGGGATCCGACTTCCATGAGGTCCGACTTGAGCACCTATCCGACTTTCCTTTCTTGGTCCGACTTTGGAAGTAATCCGACTTATGGTGCAACGTAGGGTGGTCCGACCTTTGGGCCCCGTCCGACTTTGGAAGTGATCCAACTTATCGCTCTGATATTGTTTTGAGAAAATGATGAGCCAACTTTTATAAACTTTTGTAACACTAAATGATATACTGTGTATTTTGTAACAATATGATTTTGTTGTGGTGTTATTATATTATATTTTATTGTATCGCTTCTGCTGTGATAAAAAAAATGGCTTGATATTTACGATATTACAAATAAAGTCAGTAGAGATAAAGAGTACCTTACTATGTATCTGATGTTTAATGTAGACACCAATCTAGGAGTCCTATATTAGTGTTGCTGTTTAATGTAGACACCAATCTAGGAGTCCTATATTAGTGTTGCACACCCCCCACAACTCTTCAAATTGGTGCTAGCTTCCAATCATTGCCAAAACCTTTTCAAGCTTGAAAATTTGAGTTTTTTCCTCTATAACCCCTCTTGAACTCAACACATTGATTCGAATGTGTCTTGTCCAAGACGAAGAAGACAAGAGGAGATTGGTTGCAAAAAGCTGTCACTCAAGAGAGTTTTATTAGGTTCCACATGTTTTATGATTACAATATCATGCACCTTAAAAACTAAATAGGCGTGACGAGCAAGATGACATGCACCATTAAAGGAACACAACTAGTGGACATTAAAACACAAGCACGACCACTCACAATTATAATTACACGGTCTACCTGCCCATACAGTATAAAAATTCAACTTTTGAATTTTTGCTTCAAACTTTTCCGTGTATGCACGTGACATAATGTCTTTGCAATCACAAACCATTTTATGATTGTAAGAAAGGATATGAAGTACAATATATAAGCATATGGAGAAATGTCAAAATTGGTAAGGAATAAGTGAAATTAAGAGATCGAATCGAGTAATTAAAAATCTAAGTATAGAACATCAATGTCACAAAAAATTTGTCCATAACACTTGACCAACACTATTTTGATTTTTCTCCATCCCAAACACACCTATTCTTATGTCTATAACCCCTAACTAAAACTATTTGTTTCTATTCGATCCCAAACATGCCATTCTCACTGGTTGCAAAAACATTTTAATTGCGTTATATACGTTCCCTAATCGTTGCTAGTCGATTAAGCTTCTTCGATTGTCATTTAAGTAATTGATCGTTGTTCTTGAGTCATCGTATTTGTCTCGAGTCGCCACTTATATTTCTGTAATATATCTAACATTAAATCATTAAAAAATCAATTTAAGAAAAATAAAATAAAATCAAAGTTTAATTTTTTCCCTGAGCAAAGTAGCAACTAGCAAACCCTCCCCCGCCCCCCTCGCTACTCTTTGTCGACAAATAACCCTAGCCCACACGCTCCTTTTTTTCCCTCTAGGAAGAAATCACATCACAGTCTTAAGTGGAAAATCGTCGACACACCTGCACCCTTCGCCGTCATCTTCACCCTTCACCACCCGTAAGCAAGTCGGCAGCAACCACTTCTGTCGCCGGCAGGAACCCTAGTATCGCCGGTAAGTTTTTTATTTTTTGATTATCTTGAATCTTCCTTATTTTTTATGCGTATGTTATATGAATACGGGTTCCATTTACTTGTTTTACGTGTATAGATTCCTTCTCTGTATGTTAGTTGCTTGAATCTTCTTTTTTATTTGTTAACTGCTTAAATCTCGCTTATGTGGAACCAAGAATGTTATGGAATCTTGCTGTTGAAATGAATTTTACAGATTTGTTGTTAGGGTTTTACAGATTTGTTTCTGTGGAATCAAGTTTTTTTACAGATTTGTTGTTAGGGTTTCTGAATAACATGCTTGTTTAAGGTGTTATTGATTTACAAAACAAGCACTCTTCTTGCCTTGTAAAAAGGACTTGAATATGGAGAAGAGGTGGAAAAAAGCAGAACAGGTTAACCTCTTAAAAAACAAAAACCACCGGAATTTCATACACAGCTGGATTTTTATTTGATGAAAGGAACCGACAGGAAACTACTCCTATCATCAAGTGTATGATTTCTTACTTCTACATTACATCTAACTAGAAAACTGTTTCTCTGTCTTAGTTCAGATTATATTAAGCTTCAAGGCAGTTGGATTTCATCTATCTGCTGACTTCTAATGGCGGTATACATTATTTACTGATTTCATCTATCTGCTGACAATAAGTTAATATTCTGATATCCTTTTGATGTGTATCTCAGGTTGAAAAACTTTTCAAAGATGAAGCCACCGAAGAAAAGGGTGAACGAGCCCGGATGGTGAGCCTTCTAGGACTTTTCAAACATATCATAATAGTTGCTTCTGCTTAGCTGCATTTACTTAGTATTTCTGCAACTTGTATTTTACTTTGTTGGAAATAATTTTTATTAATTTACTTGATGCAACTGATCATATCACGTTTCAGGCATCCTTCGTTGGAGCCATGGCAATAGCTGACTTGGTAAAAACAACCTTGGGGCCTAAAGGAATGGTCAGTCTCCTTTATCATGTCAAATTCTGTTTCTTAAATCGTGTGATTCAGCACCTGTATTTTGATTTACATATATTTCTGATGGATCATTTGAAATTATTCTTTTTCTTGTTATTTGCAGGACAAAATATTACAGTCTACTGGTAGAGGACACAGTGTAACTGTGACTAATGATGGTGCCACCATCTTGAAGTCCCTCCACATTGACAACCCTGCTGCTAAGGTTCTTATTGGTATCCTTGGAGTTGTTATCATTTGGCGTCGTACTTTATTTTCAAATATATATGTGCTAATGAAGTTTTTCATGGTGTTATGGATTTGAGATCTTCATCAAGAAAGTTAAACCTACTTTGTCAAGTTTCTTAATTAAACAATTTAGATATCTCAAAAGTGCAAGACGATGAAGTGGGTGATGGGACTACTTCAGTGGTAGTTTTTGCCGGGGAACTTTTGAGGGAGGCTGAAAAGCTAGTTAATTCGAAAATTCATCCTATGACAATAATTGCAGGTTTATTTTCTGCTCCATTTTTTGTGTCTATTTTTCCAATTAATTTCAGTTGCTACTTGTGTGTGTATGTTAAAACACATGGTCATTCTTTCAGGTTATCGGATGGCTGCTGAATGTGCTCGTAAAGCGTTGTTGGACAGGGTCAAGGATAATAAAGAGGATCCAGGTTATTGTTGACATCTGTTATACCAAGTCATCATTTTCTTATTGTGATTTTGCATTTGTAGTTTTACTATTTGGTGTTACTTCAAGCATTTACAAAGCAGATACAAACTTTCTACTGTTATATAGTCAATGGCTCATAAAAGCGGGGATTTAGCAGTTATCTTGTGTTGGAGGCATATTCCAATAAAATTTATTAAGCGTGTCCTTATTTTTTGGTCTTGTGCAATTTTGTTATGGTTGTTCATGAATTCATTGGTGGTTCATGCAGAGAAATTCAGGTTAGACCTGATGAGGATTGCAATGACCACTTTGAGTTCTAAAATTCTTTCACAGGACAAGGAACATTTTGCAAACTTGGCAGTTGATGCTGTTATGAGGCTAAAAGTGAGTAGTTTGATTGTATCTAATGACTCCAGAAAGTTTATAAACACCTTCATATCTTCAAAGAGACAAAAATCTAGCGTCATAAGTTCATAACATGTGCTGATGTTATCATTTTTTAGCTAAAAATCATTTTTACCAGTTTCTGATAAACTCCTTTGAATACAGGGAAGCACAAACTTGGAATCCATCCAAATCATCAAGAAGGCTGGAGGATCACTAAAGGATTCTTTTCTGGATGAGGGGTAAGTCGGATAACATTATTCAGATTATCTTATTTAATTATTGTCGATTAATATGAATCCAGAGTTATAATTGGTATAATATTGCTTATGCAGATTTATTTTAGACAAAAAGATTGGCCTTGGCCAGCCAAAACGTATAGAAAATGCCAAGATTTTGGTTGCAAATACGGCAATGGACACAGATAAAGTAAAAATCTACGGAGCACGGGTTCGAGTAGATTCAATGGCCAAAGTTGCTCAGATTGAAGGGGCTGAAAAAGAAAAGATGAGAGAGAAAGTGCAAAAGATAATAGGTCATGGTATCAATTGCTTTGTTAACAGACAATTGATCTACAATTTCCCCGAGGAGTTGTTTGCAGATGCAGGGATTCTTGCAATAGAGCATGCGGATTTTGATGGTATTGAACGCCTTGCTTTAGTTACTGGTGGTGAAATTGCATCAACCTTTGACAATCCCGAGTCCGTTAAACTTGGGCACTGCAAACTTATTGAGGAAATTATGATTGGTGAAGACAAGTTGATCCACTTTTCGGGTGTTGAAATGGGTCAGGCATGTACCATTGTTTTGAGAGGAGCAAGGTATGCTAAATGTTTTTTTACCAATTTATGTTATCTTATGTCATTATGCTCAGTTTCACATTAGTATTATTCTCATCACATTTAGATTCCTCACTGAGTATAGGAAGTAGGGATGTGTTTGGTTCTGGAACCTGCCCGAACCGGACCGGAACTGAAATAACTGAAAACCGAATTTGATGGTAGCCTAGACCTGATAACAGAACCGATATCAGGGATGCGGTTCTGGTTCGGTTTAGGTTATTAACCGGTTATTTTGGGTATGGAACCGGGTAAGAACAAAATTTGGTGGCTATTTACTTCAGAACCGTTTTTGGGTGTGGGGACTGAAATGACCGGTAATAATAGAATAAAAGGTACTTATTATAAAAAATCAGCTTTAATAGCCTCTGTTTAGGGCCCGTAAGTCGGTCAATATTTAACCAAATATGACGTTTGCAGAATCTAAAATGTAGCCAAAATAGTGAACTACATGCTAGGAAAAAAATCAGGTCATTCCGACTTCTAATGAAGTTATGACGGTTTAAAGTGGACTAATAATTCTGCACAAAGCTGAAACAGCGCCAACAGATTTAATAGCCTCTATTTAGGGCCATGTATCTTAGTCGATATTTAACCAAATAAGGCATTTCAGAGTCTTAAATACAGCCAAAACAGTTAACTACATGCTGTAAAAATATCAGATCATTTCGACTTTTAATGTAGAATTTATGATGGTTTAAAGTGGACTAATAATTTTGCTCAAAGCTGTAACAGCCCCAACACTTCAACAGCTTTAATAGTCTCTGTTTAGGGCCATGTAACTCAGTCTATTTAACCAAATAAGGCGTTTTCAGAGTCTAAAATGTAGTCAAAGCAGTGAACTACATGTTGGAAAAAAATCTGGTTTTTCCGACTTCTAATGAAGTAGTTATGAATGTTTAAAGTTGACTAAAAATGTAGCCTATTCAAATTTCGGTTCCAAGCCCGAAATACCTGATAACCAAAATGCCCGAAAATCGAAAATGATTGATTGGAAGAATTGATAACCGAACTGAATACTCCAATTCGGTTCTAACCGGTTCCGATTCGATTTTTCGGTCAAAACGCACATCCCTAATATGAAGTATTGAACTTGTACCATGGTAGGCCATAGGGGTGTTTGGATGTGCATTTCTAAAGTGATTGCTCAGTTATAATAAAATCGGTTATTCGGTTGTAGGAGATAGTGTCTAGAACTCTAGATGCGCATTTGCTGCTTGGAGTTGTAAAAATAAGTAATCCTTAGCTTTTTCAGTGTTTGACAAATATTGATTATTAAAGATTAAAGATGTTAATATCTAAAATGGCCAAAGTCGTCAAAAGAGGGTGATACTTGTTGTGGCATGGGAAATGTCTCGTAGGAGGTGTTTGGGATTGCGTTTTGTATGTGATTTTCTGATTATTACGATTATAAACCGCAAATAGTTCATGTTTAGCATTTGGCAAGAAAATTTTATGAATTGCTTTTCTGCATTTTCAGAGTTCCAAAATACAGTTAACGGTAATATGCATCAATCCTACTGCAGCAAAATGCAGGAGTGATATCAAACTTTCTTCCAAAAGAATTAGCAAATACCATTCACTGTCAAATCTCCGTAGCCGCTACTCTTTCGTCCTTTCTGCCAACTTTCTTTGCATCATTTCCGCTAATAATATGTATATTATTGTTTTTCTTTCTTGTGGTAGCATTTGTTACCTAACCAAGAAATTTTATATATTATTAAACTAGGAAAAAAATTATAATTATTTTTATTATAAATTTTGTATATAATTTGATAATATATAAACATCCTTGTTTAATAATAATTCAAGTGAATGTTTTTTTGGTCATTTTACCAATAAAGTTATTAAATAGTGGTATTTGTCAAATACTCAAACACTGATTATCTAATTATTGTGATATCAAACAGCATAATCAAATTCATACATGATTATTCTGTAGTATGTTTTGATATAGTTGATTATTTGATTCTGATTACTGAAAACTCAATCTATTTTTAAAGCGCAAGCCCAAACACCTCCTTAATTCAGGTTAAAAGAATTAGTTGAATTTTATTTTATCCTTTGATAATCAGTTTTCTTGAGAGTATATGGAACTGTTTATTTGACGTTAATAATCAGGTAACTGGAAGCAGTATTTTTACATTAACAACTGATAGTTGCAACAAATATCCTTATCAGTTATAGTGATTTAGATATCTGACATGTAGTGAGGCTTCTGATTTTCCTTCTTTTTTTACTTATTTGGCAGCTTCCATGTTCTTGATGAAGCGGAAAGATCCTTGCATGATGCCTTATGTGTGCTTTCTCAGACAGTAAATGATAGTAGGGTTCTGTTGGGGGGTGGATGGCCTGAAATGGTGATGGCAAAGGCTGTGGATGACTTGGCTCGTAAGACACCCGGGAAAAAATCTCATGCCATTGAAGCTTTCTCTCGAGCACTTATTGCAATTCCAACAACTATTGCTGACAATGCTGGTTTAGACAGTGCTGAGTTGATTGCTCAACTTCGTGCCGAGCACCACCAAGAGGATAGCAATGCAGGGATTGATGTCATTACGGGCTCTGTAAGTAAAGTGAACAGTTTAATTTTAAATCCTTTTGAGTTTGATAATAAGATTCCATTCAACAAAGAGGGGAGAGAGTACATCTTTTAATTTGAAATGATCTAATTTGATAGCTGCATTAAAAGCCTATTTATCCGATCTTTAACATGAAAATTGGTTTGATTCTTTCTTTGCCATGGTTATTGATGCTCTAAAGTAAAGCATGAATCACCATGGGATATGTTTATATCGTCTTTATGTACTAAAACTTACCGTCGTTAAATTAAGGCATACTATAGGAAACAGTGTTTGATGTGCTTTTAGTCTTTCAAGCTTTAATAAGAAGATAACAAACTGCTTCAGGGTATGAACAATTCTCATTGTTCAAGTAATTAATACATATAATGGTGAAAAAGAACATGTGTGTGAGAAAAAAACGATACCCTTTTTGTGAGATGGGAATAAAAGTAAAGAATAAAATAATTAGCTCTGTTGCATATTATTTGAGCAGTATATGTATTATCACTTTTTCCATATATTCAACTAGTCATAGCAACTACCAGTCATATTATTCAGCTTAAAGATGCATATTCGAACATCCCCTGATTTAGAAAATACGGATTCATTGTGTTTGTTTACGATGAGGGGTTGGATTTTATACAGGTTGGAGATATGGCAGAGCTTGGAATATCAGAGGCATTCAAGGTGAAGCAGGCTGTATTGCTCTCTGCAACAGAAGCTGCAGAAATGATTCTGAGAGTCGACGAAATAATTACTTGTGCACCAAGGAGGAGAGAAGACAGAATGTGAGGACAATGTAAGTGGGTACCATGTTGTTAATCGTTGACCCATTGTTTGTGTGGGTTAACTTTGGTGTATGGGATACCAACTACAGGACCTGTGGGTTTGTTTGTTTTTAGTCTTGCCAGGGTGTAGTAGTAGTTGCTAAGCTCTGAAGTTTTGTTTGCTGCATTAGCTTGGTTTAAATCTTTAACCTATGGCTATGTATCCGGTTTGTGTTTCCTTTCTAAAGTTGCTTGTTAACGACAGATTTGGTTATGATATTAAACTATGTTTTCAACTTTGGTATATGTGGTAGGGAAAGCGATCTATGATGTTAACATCATCTAACATAAGAATATTATATTATGGAGAAAATCGATGTCCTGAGACAAAAATCCTATGCTAATATTAGTTCGTGATGATTTTACACATGCTAATGATGGTCTTTCCTTGATTATATAACAAATTAAAGGTAGATTATATTGAGGCATTTGTGAATCGTAATATTTTTTGGGTTGACTTAAAGATGTCGTTAGGGTTTTTCTATACAAATTTAGGCTCTAAAAACCGGTGGTCATATACAATCAGGTATGCTACTGTTGTTTAGATCCAACCCTAAATATATGAAGAAACCCTTAAATCAGTCACCTTTTGCAACAAAACTATAATCGGTCGTTTGTATGTTAAAAAAACAAGAGGATATAATATATGGTTTTAGTAGCATCTACGATAACTGTTTTTACACTCACGAACTGTTAGTCATTTTATCATTTAAGCGTAACATATATCATATGTGCTTCTAGTCGTATACATATTTTTTCTACTAAAAACAATACTTGATATTAAAACTAACACATAAGATGTTCTTTACAAGCACAACTGAATTAAGGAACCAAAAAAAAACTTTAAAAACTTTAAACTTCTATTGTGTGTATTAAACTTTAAAAACTTCTATTGTGTGTATCAAACTTTTGATTTGTCACTATTGTGTGTATTAAACTTTAAAAAGTTCTATTGTGTGTATCAAACTTTTGATTTGTCACTATTGTGTGTATTAAATTTTCTATTATATGTACTAAACTTATACATTTTTTCCTTTTTTATATAACAAAAATATATATAATAGCAACAAATTAAAAGTTTGATATACAAAATAGAAACTTTTAAAGTTCGATACACACAATAGCAAAACGTGACAAGCTTGATACATTTTTCTATACTAAACCCAATTCAAAAGTAATATTTATTAGTAGTTAAAATCTAGGCTTGTCGACGGGTCAGATCCTGCCCCAGATCCGATCCGCTTTGTTCCATTTATATGATCCAATGGGTCTAAAAGTTGGATCCATTGCCCCAATAAGAGATCCAATAGTTGACCCATTTAATTGGATCATTACGTGGGTCGATCCAAGATCTGTCTGAGTCAATCTATTTAATATTAAACTATAATTTAATTTTAACAACCACCAATTATCATCAATTTATCATTCACTTCCCGCCGCCGCCTGTTACCACCCACCACCCGCAGTCGCCGCCGCCACCACCATCTTTTACCGTCTCCAACACCGTCATAGCCGCCGTCCCTAGTCGCTACCACCGACGTCACCACCGTTGCCGACCACCACCCTCCGCCGCTGCAAACACACGTCACCCCCACTGATGGCCACCACCAGCTATCGCCATCGCCGCCACCACTGTTACCCCACTGACGACCACCACTCACCGCTGCCACTACTACTTCCGTCACGTCCGCCGCCGCCGCCCGTTACTGCTCCTACCACAAGCCGCCACCACCACCGCGGACGACAACCACCCACCCTCTCCATCGCCATCATCACCGACCACCACTCACCGGTGCGCTTGATGCCGCTGTCGCCGCTCCACTTATTATCGGATGCCACCAACTACGGTAGGATGAGGGTAAGGTAGGGGTGGGGTCGGTAGGTTAGGGTAGGTAGGGTAGGGGTAGTGTGAGGGTGGGAGGTAGGTAAGGTAGGGTGGGGGTGGGGGTGAGGTTGGGGTGAGGTAGGTAGGGTAGGAGGTAGGGGTAGGTGAAGGTGGGGTAGGGAGTAGGGTTGGGGTGGAGGTAGGGTAGAGGTGGATTTTATTTAAAAAGTTTGCAACTACGACTTTACTTTTTTTTTTCTTTCGAAGAGCACTTATCTATGATATTGATGTAATGTGATATTAACATCATGTAGATTTTACCAAATTCATAAATAATATTTATGATTACTTAAATCT
The DNA here is from genome assembly GCA_038502395.1 of Dittrichia graveolens. Classification (NCBI taxonomy): domain Eukaryota; kingdom Viridiplantae; phylum Streptophyta; class Magnoliopsida; order Asterales; family Asteraceae; genus Dittrichia; species Dittrichia graveolens. Next base: position 107,415,267 of record JARJIL010000001.1, on the reverse strand, counting down.
ATTTGGTAACATTTGAACAGAAAAAGGCAAAAAAGCATACAAATGAAAGTTGAAGGATCATTCGTGTACGTTTGTAAAACAGGAAGCATTGGGTTAGAGGAATATCCACTACACAGCTGCTTGATGCTCAATTTTTGGGATTTTCATCAGGACGAAATGAGAAAAAGATAAAAGAGGAGCCAAATCCAGATTCAAGAACAACCGATTGCAACATTCTTGTGCCGCTTTCACCAGTAATTACTTTGCAGGTATATACTTGTTTTCTTCAATTTCATTACGCAACCTTGTGCTCGTAATCTGCAATTGGAAACACCTTAGGATTCTATGCTCGCAATCTGCAATTCTATGCTCGTTTTCTTCAATTTCGTTATGAGTTGATTGATCGAAAGATTCCGCGTTCCGAAATCCGAATTTTTGAAGATAAACATGTTTTTGTATTAAGTGATGCTTCTTACTTGTCGAACTTTAGGGTTTAGTTACATGGACAATTTGAATTTTAGGGCTTTGTTTCCATGCGGTTCATTTTACTTCGCTTGAAAACCTTTTGAATCGTTGAAGGTAAACAGACTGCCTTTTAGCTTTAAGACTGTTTTGGGTATAACAATACTATGAATTGCTATTTCTTTTGATATATCTATAACAATATCCATATTTCTGTATGTATAGTGGTTTAGAAGCTTTGAGTGGATTTCACTTCCATTTCGTATTAAGAATTGATAGTTGCTGTTTCACGTATTGTAGGTTCTGGTACTTCAAATCCGGGTGAAAGCATTTGAGTTGAAAATGGCGCATTTACTTTCCACTTCTTGCTCATTGAACATTTCCTCGTGCTCCAAGAATGGTCCTAACTCATTGGAACCAAGTGTAGCTTCATTAACTACTTCACTCACTTTACGCACTTCAGCTCAACCATTCAAAAGCCTTTCTCTAAACAGAAAGAATGCTCAGAGACTTTTGTCAGTACGTGCAACCACTCTTCAACAACCCGCAACCAAAACAGGTTCTAGCGACGACCAAAGCTCGGGTCAACAATCAAGGCCAACTCGGGTGATGGTCATTGGTGGGGATGGTTATTGTGGTTGGGCTACTTCCCTTCACTTATCCAACAAAAACTATGAAGTTGCCATTGTTGACAACCTTGTTCGTCGCCACTTTGATCACCAACTTGGGCTTGATTCACTCACCCCCATCTCATCAATCCATGACCGAATTCGAAGGTGGAGGTCTCTCACCGAGAAAGACATAAATCTCTACATTGGTGATGTTTGTGACTTTGAGTTTTTGTCAGAGGCATTCACATCATTCAAACCTGATGCTGTGGTCCATTTTGGTGAGCAAAGATCCGCCCCTTACTCCATGATCGACCGGTCAAGGGCTGTGTACACTCAACAGAACAATGTACTTGGTACCCTTAATGTCTTATTTGCTATAAAGGAGTTTAGTGAGGATTGTCATCTTGTTAAACTTGGGACAATGGGAGAATATGGGACACCAAATATCGACATTGAAGAAGGGTATATAACCATTACTCATAATGGAAGAACCGACACTTTACCTTACCCAAAACAAGCTAGCTCTTTTTACCATCTGAGTAAAGTACATGACTCGAATAATATTGCGTTTACTTGCAAGGCTTGGGGGATAAGAGCTACTGATTTGAACCAGGGAGTGGTGTATGGTGTGAGGACAGATGAAACCGAAATGCATGAAGAACTTTACAATAGATTTGACTATGATGGAGTATTTGGGACCGCCTTGAATAGATTTTGTGTTCAGGCAGCGGTTGGTCATCCCCTTACTGTTTATGGTAAAGGAGGCCAGGTTGTATCTCTCATCCAACTATCCAAAAGCTAATTAATTCTTGCAAGTTACTTTATACTTATTATCTTCCATCTTAAAAAAAAATAAGTATGTAATCCGTATTTCATATGAATGTGTTGAGTTGGCCCCTCTAGGTTTTGGGCTGTCCTGACAAGTTTACCGTTCAAGTAGCTTAACATATGTGTTATCTTTCTAGTGATCTTGTAGATTAAACTATACGTTTTGTTCATGCTTTCTGTTTGCTAATACAGACTCGAGGGTACCTGGATATAAGAGACACGGTCCAATGTGTGGAGCTTGCCATTGCAAATCCAGCGAAAAGAGGGGAGTTTCGGGTATTTAATCAATTTACAGAACAATTTTCTGTGAACCAACTTGCCTCACTCGTCACGAAAGCGGGTGAGAAGCTTGGAATTGAAGTGAAAACAATATCTGTGCCCAACCCAAGAGTTGAAGCAGAGGAACATTACTACAATGCCAAACACACCAAACTCGTTGAACTAGGACTCCAACCACACCTTCTTTCAGACTCACTTCTTGACTCACTTCTCAATGTTGCAATTCAGTTCAAAGGTCGCGTTGATACGAAGCAGATCATGCCTAGTGTTTCTTGGAGAAAGATCGGTGTGAAGCCGAAAACGGTATCTGCTTAGAAGGCATGTAATTGTGAGGTATGTTCCACTTGGTAAGTTAAATTTGTAATTTAGGATATTATTAAGAATACTTGTACTGCAACAGATATGGTTAAATCTTAATCACATGATCTCTTATAATCTTTTTATTATTTAAAAGACGTGTACTGCCCTGGGTTTGATTCACGTTAAAGGTAAGGATCCTCATCACCTGTTTAAAATTGGTAACATACTTAAAAAATGGAAACATGAGTGTTGTATTCAAGAGGCAAAGAAGATAAAGAAATGGATGATGTTAAGCCGTTGTCAGCGTCTCAATCACGGCTTATCTGGCTCACAAGCTTTTTCTTCCCAAGCCATCTTCCTATAAATAGGGGATGTACCATGCCTTTCGGAGTTGTCCTCTAAAAAAGAGAGACTCGATTGGTTGCTCCGGGAGATTATAACCACCAACAACTACCCTTCCACTCTCTCTTTAGAGATCACGGGTATAACTAGTGGATGCAGACGTCACCCCCTATGAGTACACGACTCCTGCCGTGGTTAGCTATCGAACTGAAAGACGAACCATGGGGCTCGAGCCTGATCCTCTATGGAGTAATGCCCCGATTTTTCTATAAAAGCTTTACTTTCAAATGATCTGAAAACTGCTTTCTTTTCACGAAATCAAACTGAAATGGTTTGTTTATAACTTGAATGTTTAAAACGTTTTAAAAAATAACATTCTTTTTCCAATACTATCAAAATTAACTTTTTGAATAATTCAATGACTAAAGTTATTATCGATTACAACATAAAGCTGGGCAACTATAAATTATTTCAAATTTATTTGGCTTTCGTATGTACTGAATTTTAGATGATGATCGAAACTGAATACCGGACCATGATAAGCTGGATGGTCGTGGTTCGGTCCATTGGTCCCGTAGATTGCAGCCGTGCCTCATCCTCAACTAATAGTCTAAGGTACAACATGCATGGCCCGACTAAACAGAAGAAAAACTGAAGCAGACGAAAGACACCCTGCATGCAATCCAGTTGCACAATTTTGATTTGAACCCCATCTGCCACAGTATTATTAAGAAGAAATCCCAAAATTAACACACTCAAAAGCCTTCTCAAATTTTATAAATAATAACTTACTTTAAACCACACTTCCCTGCATACCTGACTTTGGAACAAGAGCTATAAAAGCTCATTACATCCCACATATAACCTGCCAACAAGCCAAAAACTTAAGGTCTCCCAATACTGGACATTATTCTAGTTAAGGATATGGACAATCTTTATGAAAATATATTTGACTTTATACGAATTTCTATTGTATGTATCAAAATTTAAATCCTTCTATTATAAGTATCGAACATTTATTTTGCTGCTATGGTGTATATTAAACTTGTATCACTTTTTTCTATTGTATGCATCCAAATTAGACACAATAGAACAAATCAAAAGTTTAATACACACAATAGAAAATTTTAAAGTGAAATATACACACTAAGAATTCATACAAATTCAAATATATTTTTATGAAGTTTGTTCCAAGGATAAATAAATACTTCAATTCATCTCTGATTAATTATGTGTATTTAAATATCTATCTATAATCTATAATAATATATAAAACAAGACTATATATGCGATGTTATTAAGAAAGAAAGTTGTTAATGGTGGCTAAATAAAGAAAGACTGTAGTTAACAAAATCAATTATCAAATATATATTTAAAAGCATTATTTGGGCAACTAGGCAATAAAATAGGTTTACCTCTTTGGCTTTTATAGCATAAAAACTTAGATCCGTGTAATAAGGATATGCTTTAATTCGAATGTTATTTTAACTCATGTATTATTTAGTTAGTATTAATTCTTAGTAGTGTTGTAAACTTTAGCCAAACGAATAAATGAACATGAACAAATTATTATGTTCATGAGTCGAACAAATAAACGAACACGAACGAACTTTTGTGTTCAATTGTTTAAAATATTGATTAGTTCATGTACATCTCTAATTGTTAGATTCGTTTAACATAATTTTGTATTCTACAATGTGAAATCTATTATTATCTTTCATAAGGAGAAAATATTTTTTGAAATTAACGAGAATTAAGAGGTAAGCTTTTAATTACACCAAAAGAGAAAAAAAACCTCAACTACCTTAAACTATGTAACTTTTTATGAACTAAAATATGTAAAAATTTAAACTAATAATAAACTACAAATTTGGTCTCTATAGTTTGGTCTAAAATACAAATTGGTCCCTCGTATCAATTTTATAGAGTCGATCGAGTCCCTCTGAATCAGATTTTTTGCACTTTTAGAGTTGAAGTTAATAGTCTAACTGTTAGGGAGCGTTTGGTTCGCTGGAAATGGACGAAATTCGAATTGAGTATTCCTAAATCTTGATTGTGTTTGGTTCGCGGAATTTATGGAATGGAATTTGACCATTCTAATAAATTCCTTAAATCAAGGAATTGAGATCCCCAAATGGATGGAATTATAAGGAATTCTTCAAATCATAAGTAATCTCAAAACATAATTGTTGTCTTCTATCCCACCCCACCTCCCGTCACCACCACTACCGCCACCACCACCGCCGCTACTGTCACCACCACCACCACCACCGTCACCGCTGCCACCGTCACCACCGCCGTCATCAACAACCTCCACCGTCACTCACTGCCACCCTCCACCACCACCCACACCCGCCGCCGTTTCCATTGTTGCCATCCGCTAGCTACCTCCCGCTGCTCACATCTTCTTCTATTTCTTTTTTCCTATTTATTATAGATCTTGGTTTAGATCTAGGGTTTACGGGCTGGGTGTGTGTATGTGTAACAACAATGGTCAATGTGTGTGTGTTTAACAAGAATGGCCAAAGTGTGTGTTTAAGTGTTTGTGCATGTTTAGATCTAGGTTTCAGTGTGTGAACGTATTATGTGTTTATTTGCGTGTGTTCTAAGTGTGTGTGTTACTGTGTATATGTTTTGATGGGTGTGTTTGTGTATGTATAACGGATGAGCATGGTTCGATTTAGTGTGGTTTTTGCCTGAACACGAAGCTGAACCAAAAAAAGCGGTTTTTGACATTTCATAACCATTCAGATATGGTTAAATAGAGGTTTAGTTTTTTGTTTATTGGCTAATAACGGTTCGGTTTCAGTTACTTTTATGGCAACATGTAACATCCTCAAATCGGGCCTATTCGTGCGCTCCATTTGGTACGTGAATTTATTTAAATGTAATAAATGAATATATATATGTTAAGTATTAATAGAAAATATGTAATTGGCTAGTTAAATGTGAAATCAAAAATATTATTAAAAATAGAAAAGAATTATAAAATAATAACTGGTTTCAAACGTGGTTTCCAAAAATATCCTCGTTAGTTGAAACGGTTATTCGGGTGTTGTGTTGTATGTTGAAAAGGGGAACAAAATACCTCTTAAAAGATAAATAAGAACCTTGGGTCGGTCCTTACTTATCCAAAACAGACAACACACACATACGAGACATACACACTCATCTCTTTCACTTGATCTTGAAGAAGAAGGTTCAAGACAACTTCAAGGCTGGAATCAAGCTCCAAAGGAATCTCCAATCTGTTCTTGTTCCCTTCTTCACCATCATCTTCTTGCTTGTAAGCTCTCTTCACCTTTGTTCTTCATTTCTAGTTTTAGGTTAAAATGGGGCAAAACAAAATTAGCTAACAAAGCTTGAGTTTTTGAATTGAAATCTGTTCTAGGATCATCTATAGGTTGTTAGGAACTGATTTTGTGTATTAAAGATGCCAACTTGGTTGAATTTCATGAAATTGACCAAATGGGTCTTTAATGGTGAATTAGTGATTCAATCTTGAATATGATGATTAAATTGTGTTATGTTAATGTTTATGAACTCCTATAAGTGTCCCAAAGCTAGTATATAATATGGAAATAATTAAGATCAAGTAAAGTTTGAGTTTTGATGGAAAACAGCAGCTGTGCAGGGTCATTCTCGCAGCTCTGAAGCTGCGTCGCGGCGCGACCGTGTGTGCAGCAAAACAATCTTTGTTTTTTTAATGGTTAATGTTATTTGGGATGGGTTATGGTATTTGTAATAAGTTAAACATGTATTTGGGGATTAAAAACAGAATATTGAGTGTATGTACATGTGGTAAGATTTTCAAGTAAACTTGTAATATGCAATAGATAATGGTTGAATCATTTTTGACCATTTTAGAGGCATTTAGTATGGTTTAGACATTTTTACTCAATTAAACACATAAGTAGGAATATAACCCTAGTAATAGTATATGTGTTTATATGTGATAATCTAAGTGGACTTATATGTGTACTAATAGGTAATTAAGCTATCAAGGAGAGCCGAGTTCATATTGTGTTGTTTATAAACACACGAGGTGAGTACTGACTCTTATGACTTCAATTTAGGAAGTTTTGAATGCAAGAACAGTTATATGATTATGACATGCCACAACTTGTATTATGAAAGCCATGTGTATGCTAGTATAATAAAGAATCCATGATATGCCTTGTTAATTGATGTGCAAGACATGTATTTAAGTACATGTGCACACTTGATGAATAATATGTTATATGAATAAAGCATGCATGCACTTGTCCCTGTAAAGGGTGATTGATGAAACTATCTGTATGTCCGGACAATATATGTAATTAAGGTCGGCTTCGGCTGGGTCCTGGGCCTACGGGCATAATGTTCTGGATTAACGGTACTCGAGTACTGTTCCTTTCAGCAATTGAGGTGAGTGCCTTAAATGGCTAAGCCTAATGAGCTTTGGCTCCTTAACGAGCATGGTGATTCACTTGGGTGATGAAACCCGCAGGGATTGTAGTGTCTGATTCCCCCGGTGGTAGTGGTTTGATCTGGCTTTGCAACCCGGCAATATAATACACTCGCTGGACATGTCAACACTCCGCTATATGTTAGGATAGCATTGATTGCTTATTCTGCTATATGACTTGTTATATTGCTAAGGATTTGCTTAATTGTTATGCATGTTTGTTAGTAATCACTAGCTATATTTATATAGCTAATTTTGTTGATGTTTAACATTTTACAGATAAGGAATAAACGGCTTGGTGAGTTGGGTAACATTTTACAGATAAGGAATAAACGGCTTGGTGAGTTGGGGAAACTCGTGGCTTTTATAGAAGCCTTTTTAGAAGGAACACTACTTTTGGTATAATAGTATAATGGCCGGTTTAGATTATGTAACACCGGTAGGCATGTTTGGCAATTTTTGGTATTGTATATTTGTATATACGCCAAACATGTATTTTTAAACTGTAATAACTGCTTGGGTTGTTTGTTTGTTATTTAAAATTCCGCTGCATAGTTTTTGAAATTCAGTTAAGTTAACAAACAGGTAAAAGTTCAAATTACAAACGTACCCATGCAGTTTGAAAACTCAAATTTATAATGATTTTTAAAATAGCAAAGGCGGTGTTACAAGTTAGGTATCAGAGCCTAAGTTTGAGGGAATTGAGTACTTGAAAGAGTATTCAATCTCAAACTCGGGCCCGACCATTATGAAGTGTTCCTTATTGAGTAAAGGGGATTGAGTATGAGAGTATTATGATAAGTACTTGTAAATAGCTAAGTTATATGTTAACATGTAAGTATAAGTGCTATAATGAATGATTCTTCTTTCATATAGCAAAAGTTGAAATATGTCTGCACCGCATGATGCTACTGAGCAGGCTTTAAAAGAAATGGAGGACGAAGCCTCCCATATTCCACCACAGGCTGGAGACGCGCAGTCTCAGCACCACACTGAAGGTGCTCCAGCCGATAATGTACAGCAGGAATACATACGACGCCTCGAGGAGGAGCTCCGTGTTGCAAAGGAGCTATTATTTAACTCGGCTTTGGGTAAACCACCTCGCCAGCCGTGTTCTTTCAAGAAATTCCTGACATGTAAACCACCTACTTTCGAGGGGAGTGATGACCCCGTGGTTACTATGAGGTGGCTTTGTGAAACAGAGTAGGCTTTTGAGTCCTGTGAATGTGAAGCTGAATACCGCGTCAGGTATGCAGTTAGGATGCTTAAGGGCCGTGCCATATTCTGGTGGGACACGGTCAGGGCCTCAGTCAAAAAGGAGGTACTAGAAGCTCTGTCTTGGGAGCAGTTTTCGGAGAAGGTGCAGAAGAAGTACTGCACTGAATATGACATGGAACGGCTGGAAGGGGAGTTCAACAATCTCCGAAAAGGAGATAAATCTATGGAGCAACATATTGGTGCCTTTTCTGATAAAATGAGGTTTGTACCTCATTTACTAACTGATGATAATCTGAAGATTCGGAAGTTTGTTGCTACTCTACCACTTGAATTTCGGGCACATGTCCGAGCAGCAGCTGATTTGGATCGAGCTTTTGAGGTAGCTCGACAGATGGATGGTGACCGTATCCAGTGCAGGGGTGAATCTGCAGGGGAAAGCAACAAGAGGAAATTTCAATCCTCTTCTAACCCGAGTCCTTTAAAAGGACAATCTTCTGCAGGTACCAAAGGAGGCGACTCTAAGAAGCCAAGATCTGATAGCCAATGGTGCTATCAATGCCGCACCTACCATTATGGCGATTGTTCTAAGGCAACCAGAAGGTGTGCCAGGTGTGGAACCAAGGGGCATTCAGTGGAGGAATGCAGGTACAAGGATGATGTCTGCTTCTGATGTCATCAGTCAGGGCATAAAATAGCCCGATGCCCTCAGAGTCCAAGTACCTGAGCCGGTGGATCATCCACTAAGCAGAAGAAAGACGGCGCCCCACGTGCAAAAGGGCGTGCGTTCCAGATGACGGCCGAAGAGGCCAAAGATGCAGGTGATGTAATCACGGGTACTTTTATTATTGAATCTACCCCAGCATGTATATTGTTTGATACCGGAGCTACTTATTCTTTTATTTCCATATCTTGTCGTAAGAAGCTGCAACTACCTGTTACTGCATTAATTGATCCAATTAAAGTAGAAGTAGCTGACAGTAAAGTAGTTCACGTTACCGAGAGAGTCCCGGTAGCACTTGTTTATATCGACGGGCATAGCTTTTCAATTTCATTCCTTATTATGCCTATCGCGGGATTTGATGCTGTGATCGGGATGGATTGGCTCAGCAGTCGAGATGCTGAGATTATATGTTCTAAGAAGATTATCAGATTTCCTTTAAATGACGGGTCTTATGCTATCGCGAGGGGAGAAGGACGGGAGTTTGATATTCCTATCATTTCAGTGATTCAAGCTCAGAAATCTGTTACAAAAGGTTGTGTCTCCTACTTTGCTTATGTTATTAATACCCAAATGGAGAAACAACCAGTAGAAAATATCATGGTAGTGTCAGAATATTTTGAAGTTTTTCTAGATGAATTACCCAGACTGCCTCCAGTCAGGGATGTGGATTATAAGATTGATCTTGTTCCCGGAGCTACTCCAGTGGCTAAAGCTCCATATCGTCTCGCTCCTTCTGAAGTCCGTGAGATGATGAATCAAATTCAAGAATTGCTTGACAAGGGCTTTATTCGCCCGAGCTCTTCTCCTTGGGGAGCTCCAGTTCTTTTTGTCAAGAAGAAAGATGGGACTATGCGAATGTGCATAGATTATAGATAGCTTAACAAGCAAACTATAAAGAACAAATACCCACTTCCGCGCATAGATGACTTATTTGATCAATTGCAGGGAGCGACGTGCTTTTCTAAGATTGATCTTCGATCAGGGTACCATCAGGTACGGGTTCAAGCGGAAGATATTCCGAAGACGGCTTTCCATACACGCTACGGCCACTATGAATTCTTGGTGATGCCATTCGGCTCTACCAATGCACCAGCTATCTTTATGGATCTTATGAATCGAATTTGTCGTCCTTTTCTGGACAAGTTCGTGATAGTATTTATTGATGATATCTTGATCTATTCAAAGACCGAAGCTGAACATGAATCACATCTTCGTCAAGTTCTCGAAACTCTTAAGCGAGAACAACTCTATGCCAAGCTTTCTAAATGTGAGTTTTTGCTTCGGGAGGTGCATTTTCTTGGCCATGTTATATGCAGGGAAGGTGTGAAAGTAGACCCTGCTAAAGTAGAGGCAGTGATGAATTGGGAGGTTCCTAAGACTCCTACAGAGATCAAGAGTTTCCTTGGTCTTGCTGGCTATTATCGGCGATTTATTCGCGATTTTTCTAAACTCGCTAGTCCTCTTACTAGATTGACACGGAAGGATGTTGCTTATGTGTGGTCTGATGCACAGGAGCAGTCCTTTCAAACTTTAAAGCGGCTACTCTGTGAAGCTCCGATTCTTACTCCGCCAAATGGGTTTGAGGATTTCATAGTATATTGTGATGCTGCTTATTCTGGTTTGGGATGTGTTCTAATGCAACGTGATAAGGTGATTGCTTATGCTTCAAGGCAATTAAAACCACATGAAAAGAACTACCCAACACACGATCTTGAACTCGCAGCAGTTGTATTTGCATTGAAGCTGTGGAGCCATTACTCATATGGCACAAAATGTGTTATATGCACGGATCATAAAAGCTTGCAATATGTCTTTTCTCAAAAAGAACTCAATATGAGGCAACGACGCTGGATTGAGTTAATCAAAGACTATGATTGTGAGATCCGTTATCATTCAGGCAAAGCTAATGTAGTAGCTGATTCCTTGAGCAGAAAAGGGGTTTCAACTGAAGCCAAATTCATGAAGCTTACTGTGGTTCCTGATATTATTTCCAAATTGAGGGAAGCACATCAACTAGCTCTACAAGAGGAGAATTTGAAGGCGGAGACTATGAGAAAGCTAAAAGATCAGCTTGTTAGGTTTGAAGACTTTTCAATCCCGAATCTGGGTACCATTCATTGGAGGCAACCTTGATTTGATATTACAGGAAGCACATAATTCCAGGTTGTCTATTCACCCAGGTATAACCAAGATGTATTATGATCTCAAAAAGCTGTATTGGTGGCCTACACTTAAAAGAGACATTGCTTCATTCGTGGAGAAGTGTCAAATATGTGCACAAGTCAAAACCGAGCACCAAAGGCCTTATGGTAATCTGCAACAACTTGATATTCCAGAGTGGAAATGGGATCATATAACCATGGATTTTGTTACAAAGTTACCAAAGACACAGAAGGGGCACAACATGATCTGGGTCATCGTTGACCGATTGACCAAAAGTACTCATTTTCTTGCTACAAACGAATCTGCATCATTGACACGCCTAGCTCAATTCTATATCAATGAGATTGTCACACGTCACGGTTTACCTTGTTCTATTGTTTCTGACCGTGACTCTCGTTTCGTGTCAAATTTCTGTCAAAGCTTACAACGTGAGCTTGGCACACGGGTTCATCTGAGTACTGCTTATCATCCACAAACGGATGGTCAGTCTGAAAGAACAATTCAGACTCTTGAAGACATGCTGAGGGCATGTGTACTTGAATATGGTGGTTCTTGGGATTCTCATCTCCCTTTGATAGAGTTTGCTTATAACAACTCTTATCATTCTAGTATCGGGATGCCACCATATGAGATGTTATACGGGAGGCGTTGTTGCACTCCTACTTGTTGGCTTGAACCGGGTGAGAAGCAGTATGCCGGACCCGAAATTGTGCATATCACTTCTGATAAAGTCAAGATAGCTTTGGAGAAACTAAAAGCAGCTCGTGATCGTTAAAAGATATATGCAGACCCAAAGCGCCGACCAGTGGAATTCTGTGAAGGCGATAGGGTATTCTTGAAGGTATCTCCTTGGAAGGGGGTAATTCGGTTTGGATGCAAGGGCAAGCTGAGTCCACGTTATATTGGTCCCTTCAGGATTATCCGAAAGGTCAACGAGCAGACTGTATCTCTTGAATTACCTCCTGAGCTATCTGGTATTCACAACACTTTCAATGTTTGCTATCTGAGAAAGTGTAAAGTTGAAGAAAATCAAGTTCTACCTCTGCAAGAGTTGAAGGTTGATTCAGCTAAACGTCTTGTAGAGGAGCCAGTGGAAATTCTTAACGCGAAGACAAAGAAGTTGCGTAAGAAGATGATCAGACTGGTTCTTGTCAAGTGGAAGCACAGCCTAGGTCCCAACCTGACGTGGGAAACAGAGGATGACATGAAGGCACGATACCCTCACTTATTTCCAGTTGAACAGATTCCGAGGACGGAATCTTCTTAAGGGGGGTAGAGTTGTAACATCCTCAAATCGGGCCTATTCGTGTGCTCCATTTGGTACGTGAATTTATTTAAATGTAATAAATGAATATATATATATATATATATGTTAAGTATTAATAGAAAATATGTAATTGGCTAGTTAAATGTGAAATCAAAAATATTATTAAAAATAGAAAAGAATTATAAAATAATAACTGGTTTCAAACGAGGTTTCCAAAAATATCCTCGTTAGTTGAAACAGTTATTCGGGTGTTGTGTTGTATGTTGAAAAGGGGAACAAAATACCTCTTAAAAGATAAATAAGAACCTTGGGTCGGTCCTTACTTATCCAAAACAGACAACACACACACACATACGAGACACACACACACTCATCTCTTTCACTTGATCTTGAAGAAGAAGGTTCAAGACAACTTCAAGGCTGGAATCAAGCTCCAAAGGAATCTCCAATCTGTTCTTGTTCCCTTCTTCACCATCATCTTCTTGCTTGTAAGCTCTCTTCACCTTTGTTCTTCATTTCTAGTTTTAGGTTAAAATGGGGCAAAACAAAATTAGCTAACAAAGCTTGAGTTTTTGAATTGAAATCTGTTCTAGGATCATCTATAGGTTGTTAGGAACTGATTTTGTGTATTAAAGATGCCAACTTGGTTGAATTTCATGAAATTGACCAAATGGGTCTTTAATGGTGAATTAGTGATTCAATCTTGAATATGATGATTAAATTGTGTTATGTTAATGTTTATGAACTCCTATAAGTGTCCCAAAGCTAGTATATAATATGGAAATAATTAAGATCAAGTAAAGTTTGAGTTTTGATGGAAAACAGCAGCTGTGCAGGGTCATTCTCGCAGCTCTGAAGCTGCGTCGCGGCGCGACCGTGTGTGCAGCAAAACAATCTTTGTTTTTTTAATGGTTAATGTTATTTGGGATGGGTTATGGTATTTGTAATAAGTTAAACATGTATTTGGGGATTAAAAACAGAATATTGAGTGTATGTACATGTGGTAAGATTTTCAAGTAAACTTGTAATATGCAATAGATAATGGTTGAATCATTTTTGACCATTTTAGAGGCATTTAGTATGGTTTAGACATTTTTACTCAATTAAACACATAAGTAGGAATATAACCCTAGTAATAGTATATGTGTTTATATGTGATAATCTAAGTGGACTTATATGTGTACTAATAGGTAATTAAGCTATCAAGGAGAGCCGAGTTCATATTGTGTTGTTTATAAACACACGAGGTGAGTACTGACTCTTATGACTTCAATTTAGGAAGTTTTGAATGCAAGAACAGTTATATGATTATGACATGCCACAACTTGTATTATGAAAGCCATGTGTATGCTAGTATAATAAAGAATCCATGATATGCCTTGTTAATTGATGTGCAAGACATGTATTTAAGTACATGTGCACACTTGATGAATAATATGTTATATGAATAAAGCATGCATGCACTTGTCCCTGTAAAGGGTGATTGATGAAACTATCTGTATGTCCGGACAATATATGTAATTAAGGTCGGCTTCGGCTGGGTCCTGGGCCTACGGGCATAATGTTCTGGATTAACGGTACTCGAGTACTGTTCCTTTCAGCAATTGAGGTGAGTGCCTTAAATGGCTAAGCCTAATGAGCTTTGGCTCCTTAACGAGCATGGTGATTCACTTGGGTGATGAAACCCGCAGGGATTGTAGTGTCTGATTCCCCCGGTGGTAGTGGTTTGATCTGGCTTTGCAACCCGGCAATATAATACACTCGCTGGACATGTCAACACTCCGCTATATGTTAGGATAGCATTGATTGCTTATTCTGCTATATGACTTGTTATATTGCTAAGGATTTGCTTAATTGTTATGCATGTTTGTTAGTAATCACTAGCTATATTTATATAGCTAATTTTGTTGATGTTTAACATTTTACAGATAAGGAATAAACGGCTTGGTGAGTTGGGGACACTCGTGGCTGTTATAGAAGCCTTTCTAGAAGGAACACTACTTTTGGTATAATAGTATCATGGTCGGTTTAGATTATGTAACACCGGTAGACATGTTTGGCAATTTTTGGTATTGTATATTTGTATATACGTCAAACATGTATTTTTAAACTGTAATAACTGCTTGGGTTGTTTGTTTGTTATTTAAAATTCCGTTGCATAGTTTTTGAAATTCAGTTAAATTAACAAACAGGTAAAAGTTCAAATTACAAACGTACCCATGCAGTTTGAAAACTCAAATTTATAATGATTTTTAAAATAGCAAAGACGGTGTTACACAACATACTAGGGTAAGACTGATCAACGTTTTTGTTTTTATAGTTTTTGTTTCAATAATATAATAAACATATTTAACTAAGCCAAAATGGAAAAAGTATTTAGAAATGACAAAGATATTGTTTGCTTTTAAATTTCAAGTTTCATTTAACATGCAACACCGACGAGAACATAAAAAATAGAAGCAAACTAAAGAAGTTCGTTAAAGATAAACGGTGGAAAACATAAAAAACATAAGAAAATGGTACTATAAAGTGTTGACGGTGAAGAAATAAGAAAGAAATAAACTAGCCAATAACGTAACAACCATTTACCGAAGACAACAATTTATATTTGAAAAGGCTTGAATTGCTAAATTAAATATAATTTACCAGTTTTTGATTAAGTATTAAAAATAAAAATAGGATTGTGTTCAATAAAGTCCATATAAAATATGTTCAGTATATAATCATATGATTAAGTATTAAATATAATTTACCAGTTTTTAATATTTATTTACAGGTGATTCAGTATATAATCATATGTGAATTACGAAAATGTCACTCCGTTCAAAATTTTAAAATGTAGTCTAGATCGTTGATTCCATTGATCCAAAAGACTAAAATTAGTCTCTTAAAAATTAGAACTATAAATTAACTATAAACTATATTCGATATTATTAAAGAAAAATAATACAAACTTGAGAGACCAAGTGTGTAACTTTTAAAAAGACAAAACCATCATTTAAAAATGCCTAACATAACTTGTGACGGAGTAGAGTTAACCGAAAGAGGACCAAAGTGCAAGAGTTTTTAGCTTATTGGGACTAGCGGGACCTAATTTGTAAAGTTACCATCTAAAGACTAAAGGGCAAAATTTGTAAGTTGGACCAAACCAAAAGGGCTAAATTTGTAATTTCCACTTAGACGTGAGCAACTGAACATCTTAGAAATAGCTCTATTTTTTATAATTGACTTGGTGGACCAAAAGAGGGAAATAAACTCCCTCATTATAATCCTCCGATCTTATTAATCTTCCTACCAACATCAAGCGATTTGCAGTCATGACGAAAACTCCCATTTACCTCCTAATCATATTCCTACTCCTTCACTCCGATCATGTTCGATCCAACACTATTTCGCCGGAATCTCTTCTTTCTTCCCCGCCGGAGCAGCCTTATCGGACGGCGTTTCATTTCCAGCCTCTCCAAAACTGGATGAACGGTATGTTTTCTTCGTAATTATTTATTTATTTTTCTTCTTCCGCTTCCACATGTTCTGAATATCGCGGTGGTTTCGTTGATTTTGGACGATGAAATCGTGACGGATGATTGATTGGTGGATGATTCAATGAGCGCAGATCCTAATGGTAAGTATTTGTCGCTAGTACCTACTCTTCAATTTATTGTTTCCATTTTTCTATTTTAAACAGAATCAGTTGGGGCTTTAATCATCCTTCCTACTTGTGGTTTCTTCACAAATTGACAGTTCAAATTCTTTCTATAACAGATTAAGTAGATTTGATTCCAAAGTTATTGCCATGAAACAAGTGGATCCCTGACATTATTTGACATAATTAGTAATGGCAAACCTAAGGGGCCTTAGATTTGTTTCAATTTTTTCTGACAGATCACATCTTAAAACAAACAACATCTTCACTTTGATTCCAATTTAGCCATTCCTAACTCAACCAAACACACCATAAGTCAAGCATTCATGCCACATTTTGTTTTTTCTGTTGTTCATTTGTTTAAGGGTTTCTTTTTAGTTATAACTTCTAGTTTGTGCTAGAAAACTAATGATAGCTGTTAATAGTGTCTTTCTAATTTTATTAGGGGAAATGATGATTACAAAACATAGGTGATGATGGATCGTTGCTTGAATCACTAAAATATTAAAATGACTTAATCACTCGATATTTAAGGAGAGATGATTGTATATAACCAGAATTTGACGTATAAATAAAATTTATCTGTTTGGATAATAATATCCTTAAAACACATGGATGTGAAAAATAATTCAAAGTTTACGAGGGTAAAAAAGTCATGTTTATGCATAATAAAATTTTGTTGTGCCCATTATTTAAATGGTCCCTTAATTTGACAATTTGTCACAATCTCAGTTCTTTAGTCATTAAAACTAACGGCGCTTGTGTTACAAAATTCAAAATGACCATTTTGCCCTTTAATAAAATCACAAACTCAATTCTTATGGTTTTAAATAGTTTCGCATTTAGTCCTTTAACATTTTTTAATAATTTACTATATATGTAATATTTATATTATATTTTAACCTTTTTCAATAATTTACTCTCTCTCTCTATATATATATATGTATGTATGTATGGGGGAGGGTTTATGCGAAAAGTGTCTTATTTGCGAAAAGTGCGAGAAGCAATCCTGACCTCTTATTTGTATTTGATCTAATGACTTATATTAATCTTATTTTTTATTTTTTATAATTCAAAAGGGTACAATAGTAAACAAAAAAATATTCTCTCTCCAATCTATTTCTCTCTCTTATTTTTCTCACTCTTTCAATTTTTTAAATAAAATAAATTAGAAAATAATTTAATAATAAATTAATAAATTTACAATGTTCAACGATGATCATGAAAAGATTTACGAGTTTTAAATTATTAAATGTTATGTTCATTACTTTGTTCACTAATAAACTTTAGTTTTATATTGTTTTAGTAATATTTTTTGTTTCAAATTAATTCTTTTTTTCTGTTTTGATTTTTTTAAACTTATTTTTAAGATCATCTTTGTTATTTGTAAGAAATAGAGGGTATTCATTAGTAAATTGTAATAAACCATAATTAAAATTTAAATTAATAAATATTTAATAATAAACAAAATCTAACAAAACAAACAATTCATGAATGTTTAAAACATAAAACAAAATATGTTTAATAACAAACAAACCCTCAACATTGAAAAGACTGTTGAATACAATGGATAACATCTATATTCAATATTGAACACAATCAAAAAGTATTCCCAGACAAAAAATATTAACTCAAGTTTCCATATTCACTGATGCACGATATCAAACAAAAAACCAAAATGTATTCCTAGACAACAAATATTAAACATTCTGCTTGTACAGTAACGAACAACTAAAAAAATCAATAAAAATAGGGATGTTCATAAAAAAACCTCCTGTTTATAAGAAAAAACGAATACATTCACAAAATCACAATTATAAACCCATTTCAAAAGAAAGAATCAGATCACAACTAAACATTAAACGGTGATGAGCAGGGCGATTAAACATGGCATCTTTTAAGGCGATGATGGTGGTGAGTAGGGCGGCGGAATGGTGATGAGCAAGGTGACGACGTCTTTAAAGGCGGCAAGAGAGCGGTTGTGAGGGAGGCGACACAGAACCATCTACACCCACCGCACATCACCTGAAAAAACCACCATCGGAGTCTTTGAAGGCGGTGACGGTGCGAGAGACCACCATGTTAAACCAGATCCAGATCTAAAACGAAAATAAAAAAGAAAACGAGAAAGGGATGGTGAAGATAAGGCGATGGTGGTGGTGAGCAAGGCGGCGACGGTGTCGGAGAGCAGATCCAAGGCCAAACGCGATGGTGGTGAGCAGGGAAGCGGCAAACGACGTTGGCGGCGACGATTTCTGGGAGCATAAGGTGGCAAACAACGTTGGTGGCGTTTCCCGTTAAACCCTCGAAACCTGTGAATAGATGGAGAATAAGGTGGCGGTTGCATAGGGTTTTCTTATTATGGGGGTTGTGGTGGCGGTGGTACGGTGGAAGTAGTAGGGGACGGCGGCGGAGGTAGGAGGGCTCCAAATCACCGATTAGAGAGGAATAGAGTTGGCAGATTTTGTTTCTGATTTTTTTGAAATAGAAAATCTATTTTGTATTAGG
Organism: Dittrichia graveolens; assembly: GCA_038502395.1. Taxonomy (NCBI): domain Eukaryota; kingdom Viridiplantae; phylum Streptophyta; class Magnoliopsida; order Asterales; family Asteraceae; genus Dittrichia; species Dittrichia graveolens. The sequence goes on along the minus strand of JARJIL010000001.1, from coordinate 107,396,499 downwards.
GAGGAGAGAGAGGAGAGAGGAGAGAGTAGATGTGAATTTTCTATATTACCCTTTTATTGATTTACTTACTATCCTTAGGTTTTGATTTATTTACCAAAATGCCATAATTAATCTTAACCATCAATTAATTAATCTTAAGGTCTAGATTACTTCTCGTACTTTTCGTAAATAAGGAGCTTTTCGCATAAACCCTTCTCTTTATTTATACTATTACTCTAATTATTTTATTTTACTATCTTTAATATGCATCGTCATACCCTGTTATTACATATCAACCATTCAGAATTGGTGTTATATGGCAATTTGCTATATATCCTATTTAATTTTCTATTCTTTCCGTTTTTCAATGGTCAATATTATTTTTACTTTTTTATTTAATTCATATAGATACCTATTTATTCTCAAATTTTTTATACAAATTATTTTTTTGTCTTATATTATCACCCACATTATATTTTCAAGGATCATACAATAAATTTTTCTATCTCAAACGGCATCCTATGACATGGAATGTAAGGATTCTCTTTTTTTTTACTTAGATCAGTAACATTAACTACTTTATATATTAATATACAATTTTATGTTGGGTTATAACGGTAAAAAATCAACCGTATTCATAAACTAGAATGTAACGCCATGTTTTTAAAAGCTATTTTTTTAATTCAAGTTTTGAAACTGCGTGGTTACAGCTGTAAATATAACATGTACATAACCTGTTTAGACAAAATAGTTTATAATCGACACAACAGAAACATCCCATATCTAATTAAATATTTACAAGCTATTTTATAAGTTGTGAAAGGAATATAAACAAATCAAGATTAAACATTTAAAACCCTAAATGATCTTCGTTAAATATCAAAGCTTTAATAACAATTAATAAACTTTCGGTTTGGTGTTCTTAGTCGATACAAATAAAGAAGGAAAGATGTGAGAGATTTTTCGAATCGCTTAACCCTAATTACGTGATGATTGATATCATATTTAAACTTAATTAGATAAGCTATCTAATTTCGGATATAATCAGCCTATTATATAAGATAACACATTATCAACTAATATTCGAAAATCGTATATTATTATGTGAAAGATAATAATAGATGGAGAAAAAAAGATAAGTTGTATTAATAAAGTTTGAGATAAAATATGTATTTATATGAATAAAAAATAAAAATCATGTTGACCATTGAAAAATGGTAAACAACGAAAAGTTGATAAAATATGTATTTATATAATGGTGTATTATAACACTAATTCTAATGGGGTGTTGTGTGATAACAAATATAGATTAAAATCATAAAAATTAAATAAGAATAATAAGAATAAAATATAATGTTAAGTACTAGAATAAAAAATACTAATTAAATATATATACATGTACACACACATATATAAATGTATAGAGTAAATTATTAAAAAAATGTTAAATGACTAAATGTGAAACTACTTGAAAATCATAGGGACTGAATTTGTGATATTATAAAAGGGTAAAATGGTCATTTTAAAATTCATAACACAAGCACCGTTAGTTTTAATAACTAAAGGTCTAAGATTATGACAAATTATCAAATTAAGGGATCATCTCAGTAACCTTTTAAAATAAAGGAACTAAATTAGTGATTTCTAGTAAATCACATGGACTAGATCAGGAATTCACTCTTATTTAAATGAAAGGTGATTGTGCATAACAAGAATTTGACATATCAATAAAAATTATATGTTTGGACAATAATATCCTTGAAACACATGATTGTGAAAAATAATTCAAAGTTTACAAGGGAAAAAAAGTCATGTTTATGCATAACAAAGTTTTGTTGTGTACAAAACTACAAATTATCTCCATTATTTAAATGAAAGATGATTGCGCATAACATCATACACAACAAAATATGATTATTTGGATCATAATACCTTTAAACATGTGGATGAGAAAAATAAATAATAAGTTTACAAAGATATAAAAATTATAATTATTGTGTATTGTCAACGGTTCAAAGCACAAATTATATTTGATGGATTTTACCATTGTTCTAGTTATTCATGGTTTCCAAAAAAATTTACCCTCAAGAGCTAAAATGGTAAATTAAAAAAACTTGGAGACTATTGTATGAAGTAGCATTTATTATGAAAAATACAATATATATGCATAATGTGCCTTTATCTGTGATTAAAAAAACCCAACTTATAATTATAGTTTCTACTATTTTGTTTGTTTGTGACCAACACTGAGTTGATTATGAAATCAACTAATGTTGATCATATGGTATGTATAGACTATAGTTCATATGTTCAAATGAATTTCATTATTTGATTTTATTTTTTTATGGTTAAATAATAAAACTTGACTATAGTTTAGCTCTTACAATTAACATTATGAGCATGGCGTGCCCTACATGTGATTTCATATGATTTTTTTAGAAATTTTTATCAAGAAAAATATAATGTAAACTACCTTCTTTATCATATAAATCCATATTATATAATTATTCATGCAGGACCAATGTACTACAATGGAGTGTACCACCTATTCTATCAATACAACCCATTTGGCCCACTCTTTTCTGATCAAATCTATTGGGCCCACTCTGTTTCACATGACTTAATAAACTGGGCCCACCTAGACTTGGCCATTTCCCCAACCGAGCCTTTTGACGTCAACAGTTGCTGGTCCGGCTCCACCACAATCCTCCCCGGAAACAAACCCGTTATCTTATACACCGGAATCGACTCCCATGACCGCCAAGTTCAAAACCTAGCCGTCCCCAAAAACTTATCCGATCCTTATCTTCGAGAATGGATCAAGTACACTGGAAATCCAATCATAAACCTCCCCGACGGGATTCAACACGACGACTTCCGAGACCCCACCACCGCCTGGATTGCCGACGACGGAAAATGGCGAATACTCGTCGGAAGTCAGAAAGATAAGACGGGAATCGCGTTTCTTTACCAATCTGAGGATTTTGTTAATTGGAGTAGACACGAATCGCCACTTCATACTGTTGCAGGGACTGGGATTTGGGAATGCCCTGATTTTTTCCCGGTGTCGATCGATAGCACGAATGGGGTCGATACATCTGTTATGAACCCTAGAATAAAGCATGTGTTGAAGGTGGGATTATTTGATTATGCGAGAGATTATTACATGATCGGGAATTACAGTCCTGTGAAAGAAAACTTTGCTCCTCAAAACGAATTAACGCTTGCTACTTTGAGATATGATTACGGGAAGTATTATGCCTCCAAGTCATTCTATGATCCTGTGACAAGCCGAAGGATTTTGATGGCTTGGGTGAATGAATCTGATTCTGAAGCTGATGATATCGCTAAAGGATGGTCTGGGCTTCATGTAATCAACGATTCATTTTCATTTAATTATATCTGCTTACAGATTTTCTTTCATGAAAGAATGAAATCTTGAATTCGCTAATAACATGCAGTCATTTCCAAGGAGTATCTGGCTTGACCGAAACCAGAAGCAGCTTGTACAATGGCCTATCGAGGAAATTGAAATGTTGCATGAAAATGAAGTTAGTTTTCAAAATAAGAAACTTGAAGGTGGATCATTGCATGAAGTTGTGGGCATAACAGCTAGTCAGGTAAGCCATTAAATCTGAGGTAATTAGTGTATCTAAGTATCAAGATAATTTTGCACGTTGAGTTAGTTTAACCAAAACACTTTTTGTATCAATAAATATTTAAATTTTTTATGAGTAATTAGTGTATCAAGTATCAAGGTAGTTTTGGAGGTTTATTTATTTGTTAATACACTTGTAGCAACTTTTGACCCGACCCATTTTTCTTTAAGATATTTTTCTTATTTTACCTATTTAATCTTGGGTTGCAAATGAGTCTAGCTTTTATCAAGGTCGAATATGTTCGAGTCAAGCTTTTATTGAGTTCGATCCTACAAACGAGTTTGGAATGAGCTCGAGCTTATAAGGTCCGGGCTCGAGCTCTTATCGAGCTTTTCAAGTTTTATATAATATATAGATTTGTATATAACTACTTATAATATTGAATTTACAAATAATATTATTAATGAATTACTCTTACGTAAACTCGTCTTTCAGTTTTTGTCAAGTTTTGTTATAATTTTTATACATATTAAAAATTAATTTTGTTATTTAATTTACTTTTTGCATATATTTGAAATAAGTTTGGTTATTAAATATTATTTTAAATATATATTTGATTATCTTAAGGTAGGTTACATATATTTGAAATAAGTTTGTTATTTAATCCTTAAATCAAATCAATCCATATTATATTATGTAAACTCGTTTTTCATAAATTTTATTTCAAATTTAATATTCGAGCTTTTCGAGTTGAGCTCGAACCGAGCCCAAACTTGTATCTTGAAGGCTCGTCGAGTTATCGAGTTGAGCTCGAGCTTAGCCTAAAATAGTCGAACCTCGAGCTCCACTCGGCTAATTTGCGGCCTTGGTGTAATTCGGGTTAGATATGAAGCATAAATCGAATCAATCCATATTCATAAGTAAACAGGCTGAAATTTACACCTTTAGTCTCCATAACTTCAATTCTGTTTCTACTTCTTTTGAACTAATATATTGGTACCTGCTCATACAAAAGGCGGATTTGAAGATTTCGTTCAACCTAACTAATTTAGATGAAGCTGAAGAACTGGACCAACGTGGGACTGACCCACAGCTTATCTGCAGCAATATGGATGCTTCAAACAGAGGCAAATTTGGACCATTTGGGCTGTTAGCTTTGGCTTCTAATGACTTAACTGAACGAACTGCAATCTTTTTTCGGGTTTTCCAAAATAATGGACGATATGTTGTGCTTATGTGCAGTGATCAAAGCCGGTTGGTTTTCTTAAACTCAATTGTTTGCATCATATTCAGATGCTAACCAATTAACATGTTCAAATTATCTACATATCCCAGGTCTTCTACAAGAAATGGGCTTGATAAAACCACATACGGAGCATTTGTTGACATAGATCCTCAACAAGACGAAGTTTCACTAAGAACCTTGGTGCGTAAACCTATACCTTTGTGTCGAGGTGGAAAGATGGGCGGTCGGACGGGTTGGGTAACAGGTCAAAATGGGTCCTCATCGAAACAGTTCACTTTTCTAATATGGGATGGGTTGGGCAACACTTTCTTGTTCAATTTTCTACAAATTTATAATTCATTAAATATGATTCAAAAATAACATTATTACAGTATTAACTCAGAATGTTTAATAAACCTATATAGGACGTATTTAGTTACTTGACCCCTTCCCATTTAGCTATCCGCTTTAGTTGACTGTTTGACATAGACACGATGATCCATTAATTCACTGGGTTGAAATTCTAGACTGGAATATTGACCTATAATGTAGTTTAATCTTGTTAATGTTTACAGATAGATCACTCGATCATTGAGAACTTTGGAGGAGGAGGAAAGACTTGCATCACAGCTAGGGTTTACCCGACACTGGCAGTTGGAGACGAAGCCCGCCTGTTTGCGTTTAACAATGGAACGGAGAACGTGTTAGTCTCCGAGTTGAGTGCTTGGAGTGTGAAGAAAGCTAGGATTAACACTGATGAAAGCATAAGCTGTACAGATCAATAATCTGAAGAAGATGATTTATCTGTGGGACGCATTCAAGGAGGTTATTTATTACAGTAGATTGGAAGCAAGTTAGCCTGCTTATTTACTTGATTTGAGTATTAAAACATGATATGAAAACTCCATATTCGTGGTTGGGGCAAAATAAATGATAAAATATTTTCCAATTATATTTTTTTAAACACAGGGGAAACGATATAGAGAGATAACGATATCTAAATTAGATGATGTTGCTCTTGCATATCACGTAAATCATTAAAACAAACAATTCATTTAAGTGGCGTGTGAGAGTAAAAATACTTAACATAGGTGTTCTTGGCTACATATCATTTCCTCACATACTTGTTGCTTTCACACATCACTTAAATCATTAAAACACTGAAATGAATGTAAGACCCCTATTTAAGTGGTATATGAGAGTATCATCATTAACTTGGATGCTATTAGCCCGGGATTTGTTCAGTTCTAGAATTGTTCGGAACTGAACCGAAAACCAAAATTGATGTTAGCCTAAAATTGATGACCGAACCGATATAATGAATACGGTTCCAGACTTCCAATTATTAACCGTTAATTCGGGTATGGAGCCCGGTAAGATCGAAGGTTGGTGGTTGTTTACTTTGAAACGGGTTTCGATCGTGGAAACTGAAATTGAGGGGTTGTTTGGCACAAATAAAATTTAAAGGGGTCTGTTTGCTACTTGTATAATATTTATCATAATACAAAAGTAATTAACTTTTAACCAAATAACCATTAACCATATTACTAACAATAAAAGTTGTCCTTACAAACAATAACTGTTAACTAAATGACCAATAATAATACTATAGGATTACATGTGTTGACATAACACACCGGTATTGTTATCGTCAATTAGTGGGGAGAAAGTTGACCGAAGATCCTGAACCGAATCGGTACCGATTACAAGTTTTCGGTTTGGTGTTTGGTTTCAAGAAATCAATAATTTCGGTTTCGGTACTATGGAATTCGGTCGGGTTCTGGTAGAGCATATTGGCTAGGAATATCCTAACCTAAGCAGGTACCAATATGGGATCGATAATAAGTTTGCGATTCGATATTTATTTTTAAGAAATCAACCATTTTAGTTTTGGTAATCTCGGGTTTGATCCGGTTCTAGTACCGACCACACCCCTAACAACAATGTTACAAGAACCTGTTGGTTATAGTCACATCCGCATTAAGTAAGTTTGAATGAATACTAAATTTGATGCAAATTCTTTGTTTTTGATATGATAACTAAACTTACAATATGATTATGGGTGTGCCTATTTAATTAGACCCATTGTATGAAGTGTGTAACGTATATATAATTTATTTGATATGTCTGATATGTAAGAAAAAAGAGTTTAAATAGTATCACCTTATAACCATACCTGTCGTAAAATGGTTGGCTATATTTTTCTTCAGATTTGTACATATAATTGATGAGTGATAAAAGGTTATATTTGAGGACATACTTTACCGACGGAGCTAGGGAGTTTGTTTTTATATTTTATGTTAGTTTTAATTAGTGATTGTTATAATTATTATACCAATCAATATATGAATGAAAATAAAAATAGTTAGATTAGAAAATAAAATCATAATTATTATATGTATTAAACTTTTATAAATTACAAATCATCTATGTTGTGACAAGATATATATTTTGAACCACCACCTCAAAAAAGACACCGACGTAGATGCATTTTCATAGTCAAATCATAGACTGATGTGATCAATGACATTATTAATTGTCTTCCTGTTAAAGAAATACAATTAATTAAGTATAGCACATGTTCTTTCCACATGACCTAATTTGTGGGGTTCTTGAAGAGGATAAGACCCTCCACATCGGAAGAGTTACCCGAAGTTGGGTTGGCTCAGGTTGTCCGGGAACACCATCGCCCCAAGTGGGGTTCTGATGGATTCGTGGCCCGTCTAGCCGTGGAATAATATTTAATATATATATATATATATATATTATTAATATTTGATGTGGGGTTGAATAAGGTTGAATGTGGGGGTTTGTGGGGTAAGTTGGGTTGAAGGGGAAAGATGATGTGGATGCTGATGTGGCAGTGGGGTAAGTGTAACACCGTAAAATCTAAGCCATTTTTTTTAAATTGCGCTGTGGAAGTTTTAATTAATTAAACATTCATTACATTAACAAATATTTACTTTAACAAAATATCTGTTCTTTACAAATTACAAACGAAACTCTGTGTTACAAAAAACTGGCTCGTTTCTTTTAAACTTGACATCAGAGTTAGGTCAACTTTTCCTTCCACAAGCACTCACAACACAAACCTGCAAAAGGCAACAATTGTGGGGAATTAGCACAAAGCTAAGTGAGTAGAGGCTGACGCCAAAAGCAAACATCAAGTCAATACTAATCATGTAATCACAACCACTAAGAAGACCGGCGGTTCGGCGCAGAACCTACAACCAATGCCGGCCAAAGCAAAGGTTTACCGATAGCCCTCTACTGAATTGGCACAGTGAAATCCCAGTCTGAAGCAACATATGCAACAGTAAGGCTACCACTGTTCAACCAACCAGTAAACGAGCCCAGCCCAATTTCACGTATAGCTGACTTCTCAAACGCAACTCAAAATCATACTAAGAGTGCGTATCGAACAAATAATCATGCAGCAGTCATCAATAATATATAACACAATCAACAGTTCTAATTTCAAACCATCACATACAATCATGCCTCACATCAGTAATATTAAACACAATCTTTACCATTCGCATCCAACATCCACTCACCTTTCAATCTCAGGGGAAGCACTCAGAATTCTTATGTTACTGAGCCTTTGGATTTCCTGAAATATAATAATAGCCAATCAGTCTCGAATCTCATAGATATATCTGACATATATTTATAATTCATTCAAAACATCAACAATCAATAAACAAATGCAATTGAAACTCAAAAGTATCGGATTCTTAAAACTATCGGATTTACATTCGGATTTATGAAAATCCGCAACTCACATATGGGATTTCACCGGTGTCGGATTTGGGAATCCGATAGATTCCATAACTGTCGGATTTACCTTAATCGGATTTCAAACACTTGGCTTCATAGTCTCAGATTCAAGAGTATCGGATTTCACTAAGTCCCGGATTTCAAGTTCCGGATTCTGACTTAGTCATTTTCCAAGTTTAGGATTCATATGCAAATATAGTATTCGGATTTGGGGTTGTCATAAACCAAGTATCGGTTTTAGTCAAGGATTTCAAAGTCTCGGTTTACAAGTGTCGGTATTCAAAACTTCTGGGTTTAAGGATCCGGATTTCCACCTTCGGATTTCATAAGAATCGGTTTTCAGTCACAATCGGTTTTCCTATCTTTAACAATCCGATAACTTCATACTCATCAAAATCCGAAAACATCAAAATAGCATAACTCAAACCCAGATTTCATAATAGTCATAACTATCATTCCAGAAACATACATTAAATATTTCTAAATACATTCTCATGCAATTAACCTTATGAATCATATGAACATTCAAAGCTGTCAAAATCCTATTCTTTCAAAAACCGATTATGATGTTATTTAACATGCAATCTTTAAACTAAACATGTATCATGTTCTAAAATCACATAGCATATCATTTAAGAAGAAAGGTATTATGATAATCTTAAACACACCAACCTTAATCTTTGATCACACACAATAAAAATGGAAATTCCGATTCCTTCTTCTTCGGTTTTCTTCCTTTTCTCTCGGTTTTCTTCTTGGCAGAGAAACAAAGCACTCACACACACTTTCTTTTGAAAAATTATAACAGATTGTTGGGTATACCCACACACTAGATTACATGCAAGATAGGTGGCACTATATCACCTAACACCCCCCACGTGTAATACACTTACACACATGCATACATACACACACCTACGGTCATACATACATATACACATACTTTTAATAATCTTAACTAATTAATAAATTAATTCACTTAGATAATCACATAATTAAATTAAAACAATTAAATCACAAACAAACACATACCGTAAACCTGCTAATCTACTAGCCCTGGTTTGCGGGTGTTACAGTAAGTTGGGTAACATGGGTTGGATGCGGATGGTCTAATTATTTACTGGTACGGTTGGTATTTAATTAAATTAGGAGAAGCTTTATTTGAGAATCGTTTTTATTGTGAGAATCGTGAGAATCAATCTTAGCTGTTTAATTGGTAAGTGAAATTCATGAATGAAGAGCGTGTGGGGATTGAGTGTGACAAGGTGCGTGTAAGGAATTAATGGGTGGGCAATCCAATTGAAGGAGGAGAAATTTTACGGCTAAAATTGGTTCTCGCGGTTCTCGCAATAATAACAATTCTCAAATGAACCCTACCTTAATTAATTAATTAATTAAAGCGTAAAATCGATCTATGTACATGTTTTTTTACGTTAAGGGTCCATATATGTAGGGGATATATTATATATAGCGTAATGGACTCGATCAGCATTCACCATGCATGTGGAGCTTTATATAATAGGGGAGGGTTCAAACGAGAACTGTTTTTCGTACGAAAACTGCGAGAACTAATCTTGGCCGTTCATTTTGGATAATGAAATTCATGGATGAAGAAGGTGGGGGGATTGAGTGTGGCAGGGTGCATGTAAGGAATTCATGGGTGGGCAATCCAATTAAAGAAGGGCGAATTGGACGACTAAGATTGGTTCTCGCGGTTCTCATACAAAAAACAGTTCTCGTTTGAACTTTTGCCTTATATAATATATATGACTAGTCATTACTATAATATATGTTTATTCTTTTTTTCGTTTGTAATTTTTAGTAGCTAGATATATAGGTTATGTTCTATTAAGGTTTTCTATTATAATTCACACTAAGTTTGAAGTAGTTAATACACTTTCCTTAATATATTATATAGCTGAACATGCATAACATTTATGGATGTTCATCAAAATATAAACACATCCATTAATTTATCAAAAATCAGTCATGTATGCTATATATATATATATATATATATATATATATATATATATATATATATATATATATATATATAGAGTGAGGTTCATGCGAAAAACACTTTATTTGCGAAAAGTGCGAGAAGCTTTCTAGACCGTTAGATTATTTAATCAATGATTAAGATGTGTTATGGCAATTTTGTAATTAATTTAAAAACAAAGGAATTAAAATAAAAGAAAAAAGGTTATAATTGTCTTTTTAACCTTAAACCAAATCTCATTCTTATTCAACAGTCAACACCCAAGATACACCCACGATTTAAATTCTCCCATCTCTCTCTAAACATAGGGTTTCACCATATCTCAATGGTGGCCGGCGACACCCATCACCGCCAAATGCAATCTATCCAGCACCGGTCTCTCTCTCTTTTCCTCCATGCTGGGCGACGCCAGCACCGCCCGCTTCCCACCTCTCTGCTGGGTTTCTCCCATACCTGTCATGAAGAACTTCACCACCACCGCCCTCCTCCACTCCTCCGACCCTCGCCGCTGCTGCCCTAACCGTCGTCGTCACACTCTCTCTCCCTGCGCAACCGCCGGATCTATCTTGAAGAAGGACACTGCCACCGCCGGATCTGTATTGAATATCGACACCAGCAACGCCCGCTTCCCACCTCTATGCCGCTGCCATAAAAACAACCATCACCATCACCGTCGTTCTCTATCTCCCTGCATCGCTCTATCTCCTTGCGCCGCTCTATCTCTCTCTTTTAATCCAACCTCCACCGCAGTCGCCAACAACACAACCCAACCTCCACTGGATCTAACCCGCCGTTGAGAACCCGACCACCGATATGTTTGCAAACGTCGATCTAAACTCGTTTCTTACTGGTTTGTTGCATTTTGATTGTGAATGTTTCATCTCCATCTCCATCTCCATCTTCATCCATCTTTTTTGGTTTTTTTTCCGGACGTCATGTACAACACATTTTACTTTGTTATGTTAAATTTTATTTTTTTGTTTTCTATTTGTGTATCTAGCTTCTTAGTGAATGACAATAATTAACAATGTGGGGTTTAATATACTGTTAATTATTGAACAGTAATGATCTAGGATGAAAAATTAGAAATTTTAGATGTGTTTAATATTGATTATTCGTAAAATTCATCATAATACCCAAATATTATTGGCCATGTTCTCTTGTTTATTTGTTTATTGGTGAATAGAGACTATTTGAGGTGAAAAAGTATATTTTTAATTTTTATGGCTAAAAATATATGAATTTGATAGTTGTTTGTGAAAACAAGTTTAAATTCATTGGTGAACAACTTGAAAATAATTTATTTAAAGTAGTAATAATAGAAAAACTCACTTGTATTTAGCTGTGTTCAGTATTGAATATTTTAAATTTGCTTAAAATCGTATTTTTTTATGTGTTCATTTTGCACACAAAATAATAAAAAAACTAGTAACTATTTTTTAATTTGTTATGATTTGAACACTTAGATGTGAAGAAATTTCTGGAAAAAAAGAATTAATTTGAAAAAGGATAACAACAAAAATATAAAAAGGATCTAGAAAAAAGTTAATTAGAGAGAGAATAATTAATTAAAGAGGGGAAAGAGAAAATATTTTTGTTTACTAATTTATCCTTTTGATATAAATAAAAATATTAATTGTGATTAATGTGAACCACAAGATCAAAAACCAATCATTGGCTAAAATTGCTTCTCGTATTTTTCGTAAATAAAACACTTTTCGCATGAACCCTCCCCTATATATATATATATATATATATATATATATATGGGAAGGTTCATTTGAGAACATTTTTATTGCGAGAACCAATCTTAGCCATTCATTTTGGATAATGGAATTCATGGATGAAGAGCGTGGGAGGATTGAGTGTGGAAGGGTGCATGTAAGGAATTAATGGGTGGGCAATCCAATTGAAGGAGGGGGAATTGGACGGCTAAGATTGGTTCTCGCGGTTCTCGTATGAAAAACAGTTCTCGTTTGAACTATTGCCTAAAGTAATATATATGAGTATATGACATATTATTAACCATGCATACTTCATTAGTTCAAAAACACGTACACTAGATCGACTTCACTTTTATTCATTTTTAAGCCAAATTAAAGTACTTCAATACATATTTTGAAGCAAAGTCACACGTACAATTATAACTGCAATAGCTAGCTCTTAATATTTTAAAGCAAACATATATATAGTAATTTTAACATCAAATGACAATTAATGGGCGATATGAATTGATGCACTTAATTATTTAATGAGAATAGGGGAAGCCACCAGCGGTGTTGCTCTCAACAAAGTTATGCCAAAAATATCGTTCATGTCCATTTCTTCTGGAGCATGAGCAAGTTCCCAATCAAAATGATGCACAAACAATGCCACCATTAAACTCACCACCCTGTGAGCCAAGGGTATTCCAGGACACATTCTTCGCCCAGATCCAAACGGTAAAAACATAAAATGTTGACCCTTATAGTCAACTTCATTTTTCAAGAATCTTTCAGGCATGAAGCTCAACGGGTTTTCCCAATACCTTTGGTCTCTTGCAATGGCCCACACGTTAACAAGAATTTGTACGTTTTTTGGTACAATATATTCACCAAGTCTAACTTCTTTCATAGTTTTATGAGGCGCTAATAATGGCACAGATAAGTGAAGTCGCATTGTTTCTTTAATGACAGCATGCAAATATGGCAAGTCGAGGACCTTGGCTTCTTGGATTTTTCCATCTTCTCCCACTATAGTAGAAACTTCTTCCCGAACTCTTGAGAACATATCAGGGTTAAGCAACAATTCAGTCATTGCCCATTCTGTTGTGTTTGAGCTTGTTTCAGTTCCTGCTATGAACAAATCCTGTAATTAACAAAGATAAGTTCTTAATTATTAGCATCAACATTTTGTTTCCTAAGGATATTTTTTTAACGTGA